>CATIWC010003430.1:0-114579 GCA_948472305.1 Vicia faba
TCGAGGCATGGTTATAATTTTGAGCTCGTCATCTTTGGGACCACTATACCGGTGGTCGATGTTATATTGGAGTTGAGGTATGATTTTAAGCTTGGCGTTGTCAGGACAACGGCGGCAGTGGTCAACGCTATATTGTAGTTGAGGAATTATGGTTTATAAAACCATGTAAATTCTTTGGATTTAAGGCATTTGAGAGAAATTGTTAAAGACTGACAAAAAAAATAATGGTTTGGTTGTTGGATCACATTGGCATGTTATTTTCTTACCACACTTCACACTGATGACTAGTTGACGGGGTCCGTAGTACCTGTAACCATGGGAGGTTTTATATCAATGAGGGATATAATAATTGACATGATTCAATATTGCTTGACTTTTGTTGGATGGAGTCATATTCATAAATTGGACCTGGAATCATGCATTTCCTTAAAATGCAGACAATTTTAAGGAATTAGTCATTAAGCCGAGAGTCATTTTCAAAATGTGTTTTTAAAATTAAAATTACACAATTGATTTTGCCCAAGTGGGAGAATGTTATATTTATTTAACATTTTGTAGGCTACAATCAATTGTTATTTGGTTTGTGAAAAACAGGTTAATCATGATTCTGATGGGGTGTATAAGTAGACTTCTTTATTGGTTAATTTATCTTTTAATTAAAACCTGATTGGTGTGAAAAAAAGTATGGGATTTAACCCTTGGCCATAATGAGTTATGAACGGAAGTGTGAGATATAGAGGAAGATCCAATAATTCATCTTTTCAGGATTCAAATCAAGGTGACAATATCGATAATCCTTATTCTCGAATCATATCTATAGCAAGTAAGTATTGATGTTCTAATTTCATATAATTGACCCATGAAATTATTCTGCTTACATGAAATTCATCTCTTATGATAACATGAAAAACTTCAAGATCATGAGGATTAAGGATAGATTATTGAACTATGTTGCTGTCAGTTTGATTTTTACAGGATATACTAGTAGTATTTTAGCCATAACTTTTTTCTTTAGATAGTGTTTTGCAAATTTTGCTTATTTTATTAAAATTAGACCCAATTACCTTCAGTATGAATATAAGTTTGATCACGGTTGACAAAGAATTGAAACATAAAAACTTGTTACAATTTATATATAATTGTTGTCCATTTTTGTAACATACGTGACCTTTTATGATAAATTGCACTTATTAGAAACTCAGAGGTTGATGAGACAAACTGTGTTAGAAAGAAAACTCATATAATATTGATATTGGAAAGTTTCTTAATTTTTCCCATATGAATTGAATTTCTGGTGCTATTTTGAACTTAGATATTTTCCCTTAGAATTTATGCAGAAAATATTGTGATGTGGCTGAATTTAAATAGTTATAACTAAGGCTAAAAAACTCAGATTGAGATGAAACCAATTGGGTTTGAAATATGATTTGTCGTACTTTCAAACTAGAAAGTTTCATAATTTTATCACGTGAATTGATTTTTTTGGTGCTATTTTGAAGTTAGATATTTTGTCTTAGGATTTATGTAGAAGCTGTTATGACATGGCTGATTTGGAATGGTTGTAACTAAGGCTATAAAAGTTGGATTGAGATAAAACCAATTAGGATTGAAATATAATTTGTGGTACTTTCATAACATAAAATTTCCTAATTTTATCATGTGATTTGTAATTCTGACGCTATTTTGAAGTTAGATAGGAATAACCGTGGTATTACTTGGTACGCCGTAATTCCGAGATAATGAAATTAAGGTAGTGAAAGTTGGGATTTCCTAACTTAATCGGCAAGTAGTTAGAAATGTAGGAGAGTAAGTCCCATTAGACCGAAAATAAGAAAACTCTGGATACCACCTTGCTAGACATAGTCCTGAGAGAAGGCGGCAGATAAACTCCAGAAACTGCCTTATTGGATATGGCCATATAGAAGGGGACATAAAATTCTGTAAAATCTTGCCTCGATGGGGCAGCGAATTGTCGATCGTCAACGATGTTTGAAACACTAGCCGGACTAGAGGTTCATCCAGAACTTTGACATGATAGATTTGTAGCTCCTATTATTCTACGTGGTTCGATCGTTTAAGCTATTAGCTTATACATTATTGTGAAGTGTGTTATGCTTCATTTCTTGAATCCTATGAGGTAGTATATGTGAAATCTAGTAGAATAAATTAAGGATAATATTCGCCGTAGAGTTGAGTGGACCCATAAGTTAGGTGGACTCACTGAGATTTAGTAATCTCGTCCACTCTCTTTGTTTATTTTTCTAGATAAGCAGGTTCTGACTGAAGGATTAAAAACATGGATACATGAAGATGAAGTTATTACTCTAGTATTTAGTTTCGCTGTGTATTTTGTAGATTATGTTATAGTTTGGACATATGTATGATACTCGTAATCGTGCATTGCATATGTATATACTTTTGTTTATGTTTCAGTACAAAAAAAATTTAACGTTTCGAATAGTATGATTCTAGACGCATATTACTTGAGATGCTATAAAAAATATTTTTTTAAAAGTTTAGGGGCCCAAAAGTGTGTTCCGCCTTTGAGTATCTTGGTAATCTGAATTATTTTCTTAATTTTGAGGTTCATTCTAAATATAGGGGTATGTTCCTTCATCAACAAAAGTATACTATAACCTTGTCTAATCACTTAATATATTGACACCCTCGTGGACATCATTAGTTATTTGACTATTACTCTTTTTTGACATATCTTTTGTTTTTCAGTCGATTTATGCATTCTCATCGGCATCTCAATTGACATCAATTTATTATATACTCCCTCCATCCCAAATTATAAGACGCTTTAGAAAAAAAAATTATTTCAAATTATAAGTCATTTTACAATTCCAATGCAATATTAATGATGTTTTTCCCAATATATCCTCCATTATTTATTTATCTTTCTTTTTTCAATTATCTTAATTTCTCCTTTCTCTATAATTAATGAAGGACAATATTGTAAAATCATACATAATTTTTCTTTCTCATATAACAATAATTACTTTACTTAATACGTGTGAAATAACCAAAATATCTTATAACTTGAGACGGAAGGAGTAATTTACTAGAAAGGAGATTCTCATTGTGGTTTATTTTTTTTTCAGAAATATTTCTTAAATTGAGTGCTTATAGTGGTGATTGGACAAATGTCCTAACAATCAGTGATCTGTCATTGATTAATGTAATTTTCTTGGCTCTTCATTGATCTTATGAAAAAGTAACAAGCAAATAAGATTATTTAAATATTCACTGAATTTAATTATAGTGTCTAGTATGCTACTTGTTCATAAATAATTTGGATTTGTGGTCTTTTGATCAAATTTAAATTTTCTCAAACACAAGCTACATTATCACTTTATGTTGACGGTAAGCGTAATTTAAACAGTTGCACATTTCATTTTTCATGAACTCACAAAATATATCAAAGTCAATTGCCATTCGATTCTTGATATACGTATTAATATTCAATTCAATTTTAAGTTGTAAATATTCTTATAAAAACTGTTCTGCGTCCACGCCATTAATTTATTTTTGATGTTAATAAATAATAATTTAATTCTCTTTAATTGTATATATTTTTCACTCCTAGAATAAACTAAAAAAATCAGATAAAAAATATTTATAATAAATTGTTATAAATGTTGATTATGTATTCTATTATATATATATAGAGAGAGAGAGAGTGAATGCAATGAAAAAATGACCAGGCCAAAATTTGTGGCACCATGGGTACGTGATAGTATTTGGCCTATCTGGTTTTTCCTCATAATGGATATGTTGTTGTTCAAGTAGATATTCAAGGTTGAACCACATAAGTTTTTAATGTTTATCTTTTTCTCTTCTTCTCTTATCTTTGTTTTAATTACTGCATTAGGTCAATTGTTTATGGTTTCGCTTAATTTGTTTTATACTATTTTGATGTGTTTTCGCATTTGGTAGTTTCTTTGTGTTTGATTGGTTTCAGGCCATTTTTCATTCCACAAACAAAATTATTAGAAAATACAAGAAACGAACATACATTTTTCCATTAGCATACCATTTATTAAAATGTAAGCGTTTGGCAGTTAGTGATATAAAGATATACTCAATTACAAACATTCATAAATTCAAATACCTTATAAATATTATCATGCATGCATGCTACTCCATCTTTTTAGCATGCAAAGTAGTAAAAACATATAACCACAGATAACCTTACACTCTCACAAGAATTTGCTCCTTTTAGTTTCAAAATAGAAAGAACAGACCTGCACGCACGGAGGAAAGTATACAGAAGAAACACTGTTTGCATGCACGTGGACATATATATTGAATCATGGAAGTGGCAAAGATGAGCAGTAATCCTACACCAACCATGATATCACTCACTAAATATTTGATATTTGATACTACATGATTTTTGTACACTTACATACGTACAATTTCTGCTTTGTATTGCGTACAATACTACTACTACGTGTAGTAAATGATGAGAAGAAGTGTGGCATATATAGCACTATAGCATACTAGTATTTTTCATTGCTCTGTTGAGTGTACTTGACAAATTATAATAATTGATGGTGTTGTGTAGTGTAACATTCATTAACTATAACTTGTTTTGATTATTATTCTGAACACTGACAGCTTATTTAACAAGCAAAAACAACCTGCACAGATTTCATGTGCTCTCTAGTTGTGACGTCACTATTTATACTCCATTATTAGTACATGAATAATTAAGATCAATAATACATGCATACACGTGCTCTCTCTCACCTTGTTAATTTTGTCATTCTATATTCCAATATTAATTTATTCTTTAGTCTAAAATATATTAATTTTGTTATTCTATTATACTCCATTATCTTTAGTTTAAAAATTTTATTCTAAAATAAATATCGTTTTACTTTATCAATGTAATATTAATTGATTTTTGTCAATTTTACTCATAATTAATCATGTTTGTACTATTCTTAAAATATTAAATTTTACTTTATTTTTATTATAATATAAAAGTAATAATTACTTGTTAAGAATAATTTTTTAAATGTGTTATATTTATTTTTTCATTCATTAATTTTTTTAATTTGTGTGTTTAAATCTTTAAAAAAAATTTATTTTAAGACAGAGAGAGTACTACAGTGATCATTTGTGGTTTTTGGATTTTGCTGTTTTTATGATATAACATCGATAGGACAATAGACATATTTACTGAGCTGCAGTGAACAACATGATGAGCATAACAAAAAAAAATCCATGATCATGACTTTCACATTGGATTAAAAAGTGAATATTGAGAAAAATCAATAAACCTTCAGGCCCACTTGGGGATGAGTTTTTTAAATTCAAATTATGTATAAGATTTATGTTGTTTGGGGAAAGGTAACTAGATGATGGCATTGGCATGAGGTAGGAGTGGAATAGTAGTCAGATGATATAAGCTTTTTAGCCTTCAAGTGGTTGGTTAGTGATGGCTTGGGTAGGGATTGTAATCCGGACGACTAATCGGGTATCCGTTTTATCCTTTTTTTTTTTGCGAGAAGGATCATGATTTTAAATCTGTATTGTTTAATGTGTTTGTTCCATTCTATTCTTTTATTTTTTATATTTTTAAATTTTGAAAAATATAATGTTCGTGAATCTGTCCTGCTCCGCCTTTATTTTTTTATAGTGAGGATTAAATTTATAAGTCTTCACTTTCAAATATGTTCTTTCTATCTCAATTTTTTTAGACTTTTATAAAACAGGTGGAGGCATGTCTATTTGTCACTTTTAAGCATGAGTTTTAAAAATATACTCATCACAAGTGTTAATAATTTCTATGTTCGATCAATTCATACAAAATTTTACTCTGATTTTCGTAGAATTGGTTCTCTTTGAACTAATGAGTCGGAAGGTTGGATAATAAACTTATGAAAAAAATATTATAAATTTAAAAGCTTTTCATAAGGACTTATTATTCAAAAGATAATGATCTTTTATCATACTATACATCTTCCAAATACATTTGTAAATAATAAAAATAGTTTTCACGGTTATTAATAAATTTAATTAAATATAGATAATTTTTTAAATTTTGATAAAAACATTAATTAAATTTACTATAATATCATTTTTATTAAATTTAATGGAATGTTAGAAAATAAAATAGAAAGATATATTAAAAATTACAACATTAAATAATTTAGTAATAATTCACTTTTATTTATAATAATAATAAAATATTAAAATATTTTTGTTGCTTATAAATATATGTAAAAGGGTATACTAATACTACAATAGTTTTGGAAAGGATACTTTTATCATACATAGCGCGAGCTTTGTGCAATTCTGAAGCGTGCATTAATATGTCAGTAAGGAATCACAAATTTCCCTGCAAACCTCTCAAACTTTGAACCTAGATATAAATACTACTAGTACTAACCAGCAGGATCTCTGCACTATTCTAATTAACCATCACAAAAATCTCAAACTTCTCAACTCTTTTGTTTTTATTTGAAAAATTTAAGCACAACTCAAAGTTTAGGACCATTGATGAAGGTAAAGTAGTACTAGAGTGGCGTGGCATGTGAATTTGATTATGATTAAGTGGTCCATTAAAAAAAAGTCCAAGCATCGAACTCAGTGTAGATATAATATACTCTTGCATCGCATGCATTACGTTAGCATAAATAACCAATAAGAGTGCTGAGTGCATGGGAATATACAAATCATTGAAAATGAAAAGCTTGTACAATCAGTCCAAAGCAGGCCTTTCTCTTTTATTGTTTATTGAAGAATGAATCTCGACAAAAAAAAAAAAAACTATTTTCTCTATTTCACGATGAATGATTCAGTTTATCATTTTACACATGTTAAGAAAACGGAAAAAAATAAAAGAGAGAATAATATTTTTACTATAATAACCTTAATCATGTATTGAAAATGATGAAAATTTAATTAACTATTTTCTCTGTTTCACGCTGAATCATTCATTTTAAAATACTATTTTATTTCAAATAAATCAGTTATTATTAGACGGATAAATTAGTAACTATCACGTCACATGTCACATGGTAAAAATGATTGTGTAAAACATTGGAGAAGAGAGATGGATAGAGAAACAGTGAGAGGAGTGGGAATTAGAATGGGAGGAATGGGGGATGTTGTGTTTTCCAAGTGGAGATGACGTTGTTTAGAAAACCCATTTTTCGAGGGAAGTGATTGCGGTTTTACTACTCTTTTGGGTTTTACTACTTCCACCAAGGTAACAACAGTGTCTTATGGAGTACTACTAGTACTTGTGTTCTGTCAAAAAATTAATACTAGTAAAACTAAAATAAATTTCATTTCTTTAGCTTTTACTATAATAATCTGTTTACCTTTTATTATGTATAAATTTTAATTTTTTCTTGATATTTGTGTATATTTAATAGTAAAAAAAATTACATCTAAAACACTCTTTAAAAAGGAGTATATTATTTATGATTCTTAAATCAATAATTATATTTAAGAAAATGTTAGCGAATACCTTGGAATACTCTTTAAATTTTCAAAAAATAGGTTTAATTTTTTAAAAATATATATGTTTAATGCATTGGAAATTAAAGTAGTCAATTTAAAAAAAAAATATTTCCTTTATTTAGAATTTTTAAAGAGTACTATCCCTGGAACACTATAATTAGCAGGACTCTTATAGTATATATTATCTCACTCTTAAAATATTTCTCAAAGGATATAAGTGAGTACATTAGTTATAGTATGAAACTTGAACATAGTATACAAATTGGGGTGTGTGAGAAAGAAAATGAAGATTTTATTTTCATTAAGAAAGGTCCAGATTCGAAAATATGGGCCTTTATCTCTGGGTCAAGAGTGGACAATAATTCAACAATTTAACTATGGTCCAGATCAAAATGGTATATTAAAAATTAGAAGATTCTCCTTGCTCTCTCTCTTCACCCCTCAAATTTGCTTTAATTATGTTTTGTTCATCATAATTTATCTCATTGTAATTATTTTTCTCCACATTCAAACTCTTAGTAGATTAAATAGAATTCAATTGAAATATATTTACAGCATAAAAAAGTTTTACACCGTCAATAAATCATGATCGTTAGATTGTAAATTATATTTTATTTTTATTTTAATTATATATTAAATAGTATTAGTGGATGGTTGTGATGCACTGACCATGTAAATTTTTTTACACTAACAGTGCATAGCAATTAATCTCAAATCAAATATGTGAAATTGTAGGTAAAACTTATGAAACACAAATTATCAGTGTTTTAAAACCCAATCCGACCCGGCCGGTCGGACCGGTCTGATCGAGAACCAGTGGGCCAGGCGGTCCGATTAAGGGATAAGACCGAAATTACATTTAGACCGGATGAAATCGGTGTGAACCGGCCGGATCACTAGTTAAACCAGTGAATCGGCGGTTTTTGTTGAACCGGCGGGTTTGACTATTTATTTTATTTTTTAGGGCTTTTGAAAAAAATGGATATGAATATCAAGATTATGACTATTTGACTTCATGGACATAAAAAATTATGGATCGTTGAGTATGGATTTTTGTGACTTATTAATAATACTATAACTTATGAATTGTTAAGTTTCTATCACTTCTTTGAATTTATAATTTTCTACATTAAGTTTCTATCACTTATTTTGATTGTTACTAATACTTTTGTTTATTCTAAATTATTTGAATTTATAATTTTCTATATTATTATAGTTACAAATTTCAGGTAATGAATATATTTTTTATAGAAACCGGGTCAAAAGTCATGCGGTCTGACCAGTGCCACTGGTTCAACCAGTAACTCAGTGACCCAGTAACTTTACCGAGTGGATCACCGGTCTGGGGTCGATCCCTCTGATCACTATTATAAGCAAAAATTCTCTCTTTAAGTTCATTAAATAGTTGATGTATCTGTTTTTCATAAAGGCTAGATACATAAATTATTTAATGAACCTAAAAAGAGAATCTTTACCTATAATATTGACCAAATGGAGTATATATATATATATATATATATATATATATATATATATATATATATATATATATATATATATATATATATATATATATATATATATATATATATATATATATATATATATATATATATATATATATATATATATATATATATATATATATATATATATAGTATACACAGTCTCAGAAGTCAAGACTGATGTCTCAGCAACACACAATGTCACGATATATGTTATAACATTTGCTGACAGAAAAATAGAATTGTTAAAAACAAAAAGATTGTGCAGAAACTTAAAGAACATAATCAATTGTTAACCCAGTTCGATGCAACTCACCTACAATAGGGGCTACCAAGCCAGTAAGGAAATCATTTATCAGTAGTAACAATTCGAAGCTAAACAATCTCAGTTTACACTTCTCACTTAATCCATACCCAATGCAATTTCTATCTAGGAACCTCCTAGATATGAGAATCTCTCTCACTCCCAATCACCGCGGTGATATTAAATAATAATCCCAATCATAGGGAATGTCTAAAGAAACTAAAAAAGAAAGAACACTCTTCCAAAATAAAAATACTTAGTTTGCTTAAAAGTTTCACTAAGAACAATACTCAAATCTTTGCTTAAAAGCTTAGAGAGGAATAATAACTTGATAAACAAGTAACAATCAGTCAACTCAAATGCATCAAAGATACATGAGGATGTACAAAAACACACGGAGAAACTAATGAATTCTCAAACCCTAAACTCTTATTTTTCATAAGATTTTACAATAAAACTATGCTTAAAAACTAGGTCTTGGACGTCTCCTTTCGTAGACTTCTTTAGTTAGGCTTGAACTCTTCAATCAAATCAAATCTTCAGCTCTAAATCCTACAGAATCTTCTCCACAAAAATAGAAACAAAAAACAAATCTTTCAAATATTTCATAAAAAGTCTCAAAGATCCTTTTATGAAACAAATAAAATATGCAATTATTCATAAAATTCTTTGATTGTCTGCGCCTGTTATGAGTACTAGAAACCTTCAGAATCTCATATTTTTCAATCAAATCTTCAAGGAAATAATTTAGTTGTACTGTCATCAAGTTCTATTGCAACATATTACAACATCTGATAGAACATCTGTCAAATAAGTGTCAGCAGACTCTGTTGTACCAACTGGTCAAGATGTTATGACATCTTGTTCAACATTAGGCTGCAATACACATTTTTCACAAAGAAACATATTTTGATAAAATTATTGTCAACTACTTGTTTTATCAAAATTATTACCAACCATAAAATCTCAGACCTAACAATCTCCCCTCTTTGGAAAATTTTGTCTAAAACAACCTTTGCACAAACATCAGGAGAGATGAATAAAACCACAAACACAAGTTACATGAAACCATAAGCTCAAAACACAACATAAATAAAAAGCTTGTAGAATCAGATGGGTCTATTACTCCCCCTATCATACACAAATAGATATCCCCCTCAAGGGAAAACTCCTAAATTAGAGCACATGCAACAACAAAAACAACAGAAGCAGCATCAGCTCAACCAAGCATGAACACCCATGCTCCCCTGAATAGTAGCATGAGCAACCACAAACAACTACTTTCACAAAATCAGTAACACATAGTCCTATCACAATGCTAAATCAACATGTCATGACATGTGATATAACATCATAACACAAAGCACACCAACACTTTACTCCCCCTTTTAAGCCAAAATATTGACAAAAACTGGAGTAAATGTACACAATAAAAATACAGAACACATGAAAACATATTGCACCCAGGCAATAACACAAATGGAAACATATAAAGCATTGGGGAAAAACATATTATACAAAAGCAATACCACAGATGGAAACACACAGTCTTGATCAGCTTCAGATGGTCTTCTACCTCTTCCCTCTGTCAAAGAACCTTATGAATTCTTTGGTGTTGTAGTCATCCCCACTTTCTTGTAGAACACCTTCCTTCCATCTCTTCTCAGTAGCTATT
Source organism: Vicia faba (assembly GCA_948472305.1). NCBI lineage: Eukaryota > Viridiplantae > Streptophyta > Magnoliopsida > Fabales > Fabaceae > Vicia > Vicia faba. The sequence goes on from CATIWC010003430.1 coordinate 10,970, forward strand.
TTCCCAGGTATGTCATGCCTCTGATTATAGAGGAAAGATGCAGTATTAGTTGTATTCCTCCATATCTGTAATTTCTATAACTCCTTGATAGTACAAGTTCCAATCTCATTGTTTTTTATACCAGTAAGTTGTTCCTTATTTTCCATATGCTTTAGAGTCACAATCTCCCCTTCAACAAGATTCTTGATTAGTTGATAACAACTACCAAGGTCCTTGTTCTAGCCCCGTTAAATGAGATATCTGAAAGAACTCAGATCTTCACTATGAAATGTTATGACATCCTCTTTGACATCATATCTCTTCAACACCAGTTCAGAGAAACTTTCTCTTGTTTCCCTCAAATCAACATATCCATCTGTATTTGACATATTTTGTTTAAACTCAATGATGTTACCTTTATCAGGGTGAGTTGCAGTCATTTCCCTGGATTGTTCTAGTTGTCCTTCAATAGACAGGTCTTTGCTGAATTGAGAATTCACCGACTCAATGTTTGTGTATTCACAAATATCCTCCCTCAGTGCTTCATCAGTTTGCACACCGAATGTTCCAACATTGTCTCTAATATCCTCCTTCTCTTCAGCAACTGAATCATCAATTCTCATATTGGTAGATTCCATTGTCATTCCAGTTCTGGAGTTAAACATTCTATAAGCTCTTATGTTTGATGAGTAGCCCAGAAATATTCCTTCATCCCTTAAGGAATCCTTCTTGTCCATTTGATCTTTATTAATAAAGATCTAGCATTTACTTCCAGAGGTATGAAAGTATTTAACTTTAGGATTCATTCCTTTCCATACCTCATATAGAGTAGTAGTAGTACCTCCTCTCAAAGTGACCCTCTTATGAATATAGAAAGCAATATTCATAGCTTTAATCCAAAACTCAAATGGCAATTGCTTAGCACTAAGCAAGACTCTAACTGATTCTTGTATGACTCTAGTCTTTTGCTCAACAATTCCATGTCCCCGATTTTCCAAGGAATAAGAGAACTCGTGGCTTATTCCTTCAGAATTACAAAATACAGAAAATTTTGTATTCTTAAACTCCATGTCATTGTCACTTATGGCCTTGACAATCATACTTTTCTTCTCCTCTTGAATGCTTTGACACAAATCTTTGAAGACTATAAAGGTATCTGATTTTTCTCTAAGAAAATTCATCCAAGTATATCCAGAAAAGTCATATACAACCACAAAGACATGCCTTTTTCTTCCTAGGTTGTTTATCTATAATGGTCCCATTACATCTATATGAGGAAGTTCCAAAATTTTGGAGGTAGCCTGATGTTGCAACATTGGATGTGACATCATAATTTTCTTTTTTACTTTCACACTTATCATAAACTTCTCATTCTTCAATCTGGAGCTCTGGCATATCTCTAATGGCTTCTACAAATATGATTTACTTCATTCTTTTAAAATGAAGATGTCCATGTTTCTGGTGTCGTAGCTTTACTTCACCTTCATTGATTGTTGAACATGTGGAAATATAAGCAATTGTTTGAGATTCCCATAAATAACAGTTGTCTTTGGACCTTACCCATTTCATTAGAACAACATCTTTCTCATCTTTAACTAGACATCCTGATTTAGAGAAGTTGACTAACAAACCTTGGTCACACAATTGACTAATGATAATAAGATTAGCAGTTAATCCCTTAACAAACATCATATCTTCTAACCTGGGACAACCATCACACATCAACTTACCAACTCCTTTAATTTCGCCTTTAAACCCATCATCAAATCTAACAGAACCTGTAGGATGAGGCTTGGCATCCACCATCATCTTCTGAGCCCCTTCCATATGTCTAGAGCATCCAATGTCAAAGTATCAGTCTTCACTAGTTAAGTCTCTTAAGGAAGTATGAGCTATAAGGTTAGTATCCCTATTTTCAACACTTCTCTTTTTGCTCACTTTATTAGCCTTGCAACAAACTAAAGGAAGGCTTTATATGAACAGACTCACCACAATAGTGATATCTCCAAGTAGATTGAGGTTGATTTGAAGATTTTGATCATATTTTCCAGGATGTTGTGACATGTGTTTGTACATGTTGATCTTTTTCTTTCTTTCATAAGGAAGAAACTTTCTTCTGACATTATTCTCAGTTTATTATGAGATTGATAATGAAATTTGGCATCTTCATCCTCTTTTACCATATTTATGGAATCTGTCAAGTTATCAAGCTTAGAATTTAAGTGTGTTACTTCACTTTGTAGATGAGACACATTACTTAAGAGTTGTTTCCTCTCATTCTCCAAGTCACCAGTGATCTTCCTTTGTTCTTCCTCTTTCTTGATGCTTTCATCACACTTGTCACAAGTCTCCTGGTTGGACATATTCTGGTCTTCATAAAGACCATTCTCATCACAAGCTTCAACTTTATCTGCACATCTTCCAGATAGAGCCATCACACGTTTGGTAATCTCAGAAGTATCTTCATCTTCTGACTTATCATCATCAAACCAAGATGCAGTGAACCCCTTTAGCAGTTTCTGGAGGAAGTTGGGACATTCAGGTATAATATGATCATATCCTTCACATTCAAAATATTGAATGCCTCTGCTTTGACTTAATTTTTTTTTTGTTATTGTTTTCTTCTGAGAATCAAGATTGTTATTGACGTCATATGAGATGTTCTTGAAATTCAGTCTTCCTAGTTTGAAGCATCCAACATAGGTGGTATGTTGTTATATCCACCTTCTTTCTCTATAGTGCCATAAAGTATATCCCTGGATCCCACATAATAAACAAAACAGGTTGTCTGCTCTTGATGCCAATTGAAATTCTGACACACACAATATCAGAAGTCAAGACTTATGTCTCAACAACATACAATGTCACGACAGATGTTATAACATTCGCTGACTTAAAAATAGACTTACTAAAAATAGGAAGATCGTGCAGAAAAGTAAATTGCAGAAACTTAAAGAACATAATCAATTGTTAATCCAATTTGGTGCAACTCACCTACTCTGAGAGCTACAAGGCTAGGAAGGAAATCTGTTATCAGTAGTAACAATTCGAAGCTAAACAATCTTAGTTTACACTTCTCACATAATCTCTATCCAATGCAACTTCTATCTAGGAACCTCCTAGATATGAGAATCTCTCTCACTCCCAATCACCACAGTGATATCAAATAACAATCCTAATCCTAGGGAATGTCTCAAGAAACCAAAAAAGAAAGAACACTCTTCCCAAACAAAAATACTTAGTTTTCTTAAAATCTTCACTAAGAACAATACTCAAATCTTTGCTTAAAAGCTTAGAGGAGAACAATAACTTGATAAACATGTAACAATCAGTCAACTCAAATACATCAAAAGATATATGAGGATGTACAAAAACACACAGAGAAACTAAGGAGCTCTCAAACCCTAAACCCTTATTTTTCATAAGGTTTTACTATAAAACTATGCTTAAAAAAACTAGGTCTTAGACGTCTCCTTATATAGACTTTTGCAGTTGGACTTGGACTCTTCAATCAAATCAAATCTTCAGCTCTGAATCCTTGCAAAATATTCTCCACAAAAATAGAAACAAAAAATAAATCTTTCAAATATTTTCTAAAAAGTCTTAAAGATCCTTTTATGAAACAAATCAAATATGCAATTGTTCCTAAAACTCTTTGATTGCCTGCGTCTATTATGAGTACTAGAGACTTTCGGAATCTCATATTTTTCAATTAAATCTTCATGGAATAATCCAGCTGTACTATCATGATGTTCTATTGCAACATGTTACAACATCTGATAGAACATCTGTCATATAAGTGACAGCAGACTCTACTGTACCATCTGGTCAAGATGTTATGACATCTTGTTCAATATTAGGCTGCAATACATGTTTTTCCTAAAGAAACATATTTTGATAAAATTGTTGCCAACTACTTATTTTACCAAAATTGTTGCCAACTATAAAATCACACACCTAACTATATATATATATATATATATATATATATATATATATATATATATATATATATATATATATATATATATATATATATATATATATATATATATATATATATATATATATATATATATATATATATATATATATATATATATATATATATATATTGTTAAGTGTGTGTGTGTGTTAATATATAAAAACAAAAGTACTTGGCTATTACACTCTAAAGTTGTTTCCTCTTTTTAAAAATGTTTCCATGTTTGAAAGTTGTTTGGAAATTGTTTTGGAAATGTGTGTGTGTTTGAAAATAGCAAGGATTGTTTTTGAAATGATCAAGTAACTAGAAGCTTATCTACCTACTCAAAAGTCTTTCCTATACATTTTTATTCCTTTGATATTGTTGAACTACTATTGTTTTAGTAGACAACCCTATCTTTGGATGTTAAACGGGACGGGCGTGGGTCATCGTATGACCATGATAGCAATATTGCCAAGTATCTTTAGCAAGTTTTGAGGGACTAAGATCATCTTTATTTAGGCAACCAAGACAACGTCATCGAGGGACTATGATCTTTTGTTTGTATTGTTTTGCCAAGATACCTAGCATGCATACCATGGCCATTTTGTTTAGGCAACCAAGTGGGTGAAACCCTAGGGGGGGCTTGTGTGAGATGTGTTGTCATTTTACATGCATTTTTTGTCTTGTATTAGGTCATGCTATTTGTTTGATTTTTGTCTTATCATACAAACTCTAATTTACTAAACATTTATATAATGTGATAAATTGCGTAAAGTAAATATAAACTATTACAACAATATTATGGGAGGGGGGATACAAGTTTTGAATGGGGGATATTGCACAAAATAAAACCCTAATTTACTATTACAACCCAATTGAATTTATTGTACAATATATAAATAAACAATTATTTAAATATGCAATAAAATGTAAATATGCAAAAAATATTTTGTAATTGTTTTATGTATGAGAAAATAAAATTATCTAAGTCCTAAAAATAAGAAAAAATAATGTTATTATTTTTGAAAGGGGAAACCCTAGTTTTTGATTTAATAGAAAATATGTTTTCTATTATTTATTTTATTCAATTTTGTTCAAGAAAAATATTATGTACAAATGTTTAAAAATTAAATATGTATGACAAATAAATATTTAATATGTATAAAATAATAAAATAAAAATATTTAAGTATCTTTATTATTTACAAGTTTAATTAAGAAAATAAATTCTATTAAACCTAATAAACTATTTTTTATGCCAAAAAATAATAAAAATAATAAAATAAAATGCAAAAAATTAAGAAAATATTTTTGGGATTTTTTAATGTTCAGAAAAAATATATTAAAGTAATAAATATAAAATATGCAAGAAAATACAAAAAATATAAAAATATGCAAAGGGGGGTGCAGAAGTAAAATGGGGGGTGTCGAAAGTGAAAGGCCCAAGGCGCCAGGCCCAGACAGCCTTCATCCCTGTCCTCCAGCCAACAAACGCGCGCGCTTCTGCCTTCAAATCCTGTTCTTGCTCATGCTTGCATAAAATCAAAAACTCATAACACAAAAATTATAGCTTATGATCTCACGATTTCAGTGATATAAAATTCATGACCTAACACTCAAAGATCAAGGAGAATTTTATCACCCCTAATTTTTGACCTAAATTTTTCATGAACCTCAAGCTTCAAATTCTCACTACTCAGTTAATATAAATAAAAACTATGCATATGTACAGCTTAAGCAAGTTAAGGACTACATTTTTGCTTCACAAATCTAAGCTTAAGGATGCCTAAATAAGGAGATAGAACTTTGAAAAATACCTTGTTCAGTTGAGTTTTGATATGGAAATGTGAGAACTTTGAGTGAGGCCTGAAGATCTTGTGAGCTTCCTTGAAGTTCCCTCAAGCTTCTCCAATGCTCAGCTGGCCTTGTAGATGCTTGAATCTCCTTGCACGAGTCAACCTGCAACCTTGCAAAGTGAAAATGGTGAAGCTTGAAACAGGGAACACAATTGCAAGACAAGGGCCTGGACAGTTTAGGTAGGATTTATGTAAAGTGTTTGAAGCCTTGAAACAAGAAACACACGAGCCAATATTGATTTGGCAAGGGTTCTGCAGAAGATGACCTGTTTGGGCAGGAACTTGGGTTTTTTGTGTTTTAGAGTGTTTTGGAGGTTGTGAATTCGTGTTTCTTGCTTGTGACAAAGTTCTGAAGTCGTTTGAAATGATACAAAGGCTTCCCTTTAACAGATGCCCCAGTATCTTGACTTTTGGCCACCTTTCTTGTTTTTGAAGAAAGGTTGAAGTGACAATGCAAAAGCTTGTACTTGCTAGTTCCTTAGCTGATTAGAGTTGGAAAACTTTTCCTGATAACTGTGGATCTTGTTTGCAACAAAAGATCAGGTCCATGGCTCAAGAAATGCAAAGTTGTAAAAGTCTTGCTTTATCAAAATGGTATTATGAACTTTATGCCATAAATGGATTAATTCAATGTACAATGCTCCAAAGATCAAAATAATGCCATTGTCTACTGAATTAGCATTCAATTATAGAGTGTAGAAAGGATTAGGACCTTTAATACCAAGTACAAGCATGCTAGGACAGATTTGCAACTTGAACCATTGTAAAAATGCCTTGAACAAAAGTGATAAATTGCCATTTTCATTTCTTCGACTCTCCCTAACCATAAATGATCTTGGAGAGTTCTTAGACATTTTTGAAAGCTTGTAACATGATCTACAATCCATATTTGAAATTAATTTTGAGATTACTCTTGGAAATAGGTGAAAAATGTCCATGAAGTTAGGTCAAAATCCTGCCTAAACTAGGGAAAAATTTCACTAAGTTAAAAAGTTTATGGACCCCTAATCACAAAATCATAAGTTGATATCCAAGCATCTTTTGGGAAAACTTTGTGAATAAAAGTTGTATATTTCATGGAGGACTACAACTTTCATGTTGGAAGTTTTCTTTGAATCCAATTTCATCATGGTGAAAAAGTTGTGGAAAGTTGGGAAAAAATAAGAAATTTCCATAACTTAGAAAAATTCTAAGTTATGAAAAATTTCAAATTAAAACCCTAATTTTCAATTTTAGGTTTCTTGGTCAACAAGTTTCACATTTTGACATATCTTGATGAGTTATGACTCTTGGCACTTGATTTTGACAAAAAAGTCAAAGTTTGACTTTTCAGTGTACAGTTGATTTTTGATCAATTGACTGCAAAATTCATCTGTCAATCCTATGCATTTGAGATCTTTTGAACTATGTGATTAGGTCAAGATGATTCTATTGAGTCCTTGAAGTCATGCTTGAACCCAATTGGTCATTGGATAAGTTAAAAATCAGAAATTGCCCTTTCTATGTCAAAACCCTAATTTTGACCATTTTGCCCTTTTGATGATTTGATCAAATTTCTTGAGGAGTTGTGATCCAAACTTGATCAAATGGTACATAGGAGCCTATAATGTGATTGTGGATCAAAAATTATTAAGTTTGACTGTAAATTGGCCATGGTTGACTTTTTCCCCAATACAGCTGATTTTTAGGTCAACTGTCCAATTAACTGGGCAAAAATGTGATTCAAGGCTTGAAACTTGGTATGGGCAATCTTAGGGGTCCAAGATGGTGTATGAATGTCACATGAAGCATTGATGGTCCAAAAATCCTTGTTCAAACTCAAACCCTAATTTCAGGTCATCAGTGCAAGGGGAGGTCTTGAGTTGAGCAAACCCTAATCTTGTTTGGAGTCCAAGAAGTCTTGTGAGGAAAATATTGATAATATGAGATGGGCTTAAAGATGCCATCCAGTAATGTTTGTTGAATTGTGTTTTGTAAGTCAGAAGAATAAGTATCATAATGGTATCCGCGTCTGGAACGTATCTGAACTATATCTGGAGACTGAATCTGAATGAACAATGGAATGGCGTCCGTGTCTGGAGTGTATCTGAGTTGTATCTGTATTTGAACCTGAATGAATAACAGAATAACTTCCGTGTTTGGAGTGTATCTGTATTGTATCTGAATCTGAAATCTGAATAAGCGACAAAATAGCATTCGCGTCTAGAGCGTCTCTGAGCTGGGGAAATCAAAATAGGTGACAGAATGGCAATCGTGTCTGGAGCGTATCTGGACTGTGTCTGAAGTTTGAATCTGAATGAGTGACAGAATGACTCCCCTGTCTGGAGTGTATATGTACTGTATCTGAATCGGAAAACTGAATAAGGGCCAGAATGGCATCCGCGTCTAGAGTGTATCTGAACTAGAATATGAATAAGTGACAGAATGACTTTCGTGTCTGGAGTGTATCTGAACTTGAAACTGATAGCTGAATCTGAATGAGAAATAGAATGGCTTCCGTGTCTGGAGCGTATCTAATCTGTATCTGATAGTTGAAATCTGAATAAGTATCAGGATGGCATCCGTATTTGGAGCGTATCTGAACTGTATCTGATATCTGAATATGAATGAGTAACAGAATGAATTCCGTGTCTGGAGCGTATCTGTATTATATCATGATTGTATACTGTTAATGGTAGCTGGTTAATCTTATCCTGAAAAGGGTAAAATGTTAGCTGAAACACAAAGTTATGTTGCATGAAATGCATGATGCAATATATGTTTTATCAATGTCTATGATATATGCATGTAAGCTGATTTGCTGTCTTGCTGAGGAAAATAAATCCTTGCTGGCTGGGGATAATGAAAACCTTGACTGCTGCCGGGGAAAATAAATCCTTGGCTGTTGAGAACAAGAAAAATCTTGGGCGACTGTTGGAGATTAAAGATCATTGACAACTTCTGTGGGGATATGAGGATCCTTTATGTCTTGAAGTTGGAATATTGACAAAAATTCTGTTGCGAGCAATGCCATATATTGCCTGAGTAATTTGCTCGGGGAATCCAGAGAATTTGATGACTTCTATTGGGGATCATACAAAGGAAATCCTTGATCTGCTGGAGAATAAGGAAGACTCTGATGACTTCGGTGGGGAATTGAGAATGAGAATCTTCATTCTGTTGGGGAGCAATGAAAACTTTGTGGGGAAGAGTTTACTGCTGGGAGTAGGTTCAGGAGTTTCAGTCGTCTGCCACTCTACTAGGGAGTCATCCTAGGTTATGGAGAGATAAAAGTTAACTGTTATCTGGTTGATTTCCAGGCTTCAAGATAACTTGCTGGGGAAATGGGGAAACTTGAGGGTTTCTGTTGGGGATTGATAGTTAGGAATTTTGGCTCCGCTGGGGATTGAGGAGTTTGAAGTTTTAACTCGACTGGGGAAGAGGGTTTCAGCTCCGTCGGGGATCTATAACTCAAAGTTTTTGCTCCGCTGGGGATTGGGAGTTTGAAGTTTTAACTCTGATGGGGATTAAAGGTTTGAAATTTAGCTCCGCTGGGGATATGTATTTCAAGGTTTTAGCTCCGTTGGGGATCTAGATGATGTACTGTAGGGATTGCTCCTGGAATAGTCTAAAGACGTTTTTCTATCCTTTCATTCTGTCAGTAATTGTTCTTTTCCATCCTGTTTATTTGTAAACAGTAATTATGTTCAAATGCATATGTTCATCAATGAATCATTGGACATTTTTGCAAATAAAAAACACAAGTGTAAAAGAAAAAGACAAATAGTTTTTGTACTTTGAAGGAGACATCTTTGTATTTACTTTGAGTAAGTGTTTTGTACAAAGGAGACAAACATCCTAGTAAGAGGACGGTGTCATAAAAGTAAGAAAATTTTATACAAAGAAAGATAGCTATGTGTGTAAAAATCCCATGGGGTTCCCATTCCGCTATAGCCTTCGTAACTCCGAATATCTTATCCGTCCGTTGCTTCGTCCGAAGATGATTGGATTGATCAGAAGCTCCAGGTTTGTCTATGAAGAGATTGTCCTTAAAGTGATCCGACGAGACATAGTCATACACTTTAATTCCCTAACTTTTTCCTGTACCGCCCTTTCGGGTTTTCAGTCCACCGGGAAACCCTTTTTTTCCCAAGTCGCCCTTTCGGGTTTTCAACTTGCCGGGTGTACAGATTTTTTTATTTATCCCTAATTTTTGCCCGAATCGCCCTTTCGGGTTTTTGATTCACCGGGATGCCCTTTTTTTTACCTAGGTGTTTCAACCTAGCGGGTCATTTATGCGTAGTATCTTTTGACTATGTCTGCGTTCGTAGGGTGCGGCAAGTCATCGCCATCCATGGTGGTTAAGATCATTGCGCCACCATAAAATATGTTCTTGATTACAAATGCTCCTTCGTAGGTAGGAGTCCACTTGCCCATGGGATCACTTTGCGGCAAGATTATGCGCTTGATTACCAGATCCCCAACTTGATATACCTGGCGCCTGACTTTCTTGTTGAAAGCCTTGATCATCCGTTTTTGATATGTCTGACCATGGCAAACAGCAGTAAGTCGCTTCTCATCAATTAAGTTTAACTGATCAAGCCGGGTCTGGATCCAATCGTCTTCACTCAAACCAGCATCCTTCATGATTCTCAAAGAGGGAATCTGAACCTCGATAGGTAAAACAACCTCCATGCCATATACCAAAGAATAGGGTGTTGCTCCAGTTGATGTGCGAGCTGTGGTACAGTACCCTTGAAGAGAAAATGGTAGCATTTCATGCCAGTCCTTGTAGGTGACTGTCATGTTTTGTATGATCTTCTTGATATTTTTGTTCGCAGCTTCGACAACACCGTTCATCTTTGGCCGGTAGGGAGATGAATTGTGATGTTGAATTTTGAACTGCTCGCACAAGGCGGTGATCATAGTATTGTTAAGGTTTGTACCATTGTCGGTGATGATCCTTTCGGGTATACCGTACCGGAAAATAAGGTTCTGCTTGATGAAGCGGGCAACAACATTCTTTGTAGCGGATGCGAAGGAAGCTGCTTCGACCCACTTGGTGAAGTAGTCAATGGCCACCAGAATGAAACGGTGTCCATTGGATGTTGTAGGCTTGATCTCTCCAATCATGTCGATTCCCCACATAGAGAATGGCCAAGGAGCTGTTAAGACATTTAAAGGCACCGGAGGCACGTGCACCTTGTCTGCATAGATTTGACATTTATGACAAGTGCGGGAGTGTTGATAGCAGTCAGCTTCCATGGTAGACCAGTAATAGTCTTCCCTTAGAATCTTCTTAGCCATCGTATGCCCTCTAGAGTGAGTGCCGAAGGTACCTTCATGCAATTCATCCATAATCCTTTCAGCTTCAGCTTTGTCCACACAACGGAGCAGAATAGAATCATGATTGCGCTTGTATAGGATGCCATTACTCAAGAAGAACTTTGCCGTGAATCTCCTTAATAACTTTTTGTCGTTGACTGAAGCTCCTTCAGGGTATTCCCGAGCCTCGAGATACCTTTTGACTTCATGAAACCATGGTTGGTCCACTACTTCTTCGGTATTAATCTCATGACAATGTGCCGGTTCGTCCATCCGTTCAATGGTGATTTGGGGAGCCTCATTATCCCAGTTAAGTTTAAACATAGATGACATTGTATCTAGAGCATCTGCTAGCTGATTTTCTTCTCGCGGGAAGTGCTCGAAGGTAATCTGCTCGAAATGTGGTAACAATGTCAAGACATGTTCTTTGTAAGGGATGAGGTTTGGATGCTTAGTGTCCCACTCTCCTTTGATCTGACTGATGACCAAAGCTGAGTCCCCAAACACATCTAAGGATTTGATTCCCAAGTCTATGGCAGCCTTGAGTCCAAAGATGCAAGCTTCATACTCTGCCATGTTGTTCGTACAGTTGAAGCAAAGTCTGGTTGTGAAAGGAGTATGGCAACCTTCTAGGGAGATGAGTACCGCACCGATACCGTTTCCAAGTGCATATGAGGCCCCATCAAAGTACAGGGTTCATCGGGATCCTTCTTCAGGTCCGTCATATGGTCTGAAACCTTCAACATTGTCCAATGTCATAATGTATTCGTCAGGGAAGTCAAACCTCATGGATTGTTAATCTTCGATAGCTTGATGAGCCAGATGGTCAGCTAGCACACTCCCCTTTATAGCTTTTTGGATCGTGTACTGTATATCGTATTCCGTTAGGATCATTTTCCATCTAGCTATTCTTCCAGATAGAGCAGGCTTCTCAAAGATGTACTTGATCGGATCCATCTTAGATATCAGCAAAGTGGTATGAGTCAACATATACTGCCTTAGCCGGCGAGCAGCCCATACCAAAGCGCAACAAGTTTTCTCGAGCAGTGAGTATCGGGTCTCACAGTCGGTAAACTTTTTGCTAAGGTAATAAATAGCATGCTCTTTTCGTCCAGACTCGTCATGTTGGCCTAGTACGCACCCCATTGAATTCTCTAAGACGGTCAGATACATGATTAGCGGCCTTCCTTCGACGGGTGGCATCAAGATAGGAGGTTCTAGAAAATACTCCTTGATTTTATCGAAAGCAATTTGACAGTCATCATTCCATTTAACTACCTGATCTTTCTTCAACAGCTTTAAGATTGGTACACATGTAGATGTTAGGTGAGAAATGAACCTTGCAATGTAGTTTAGGCGTCCCAAGAAATCTCTGACCTCCTTCTCAGTTAGAGGAACAAGCATTTCTTGTATAGCTTTGACTTTGGCAGGATCAACCTCGATGCCTTTGTTGCTGATAATGAAACCTAAGAGTTTACCGGACCGAACTCCGAATGTACACTTGTTTGGATTCAGTCTGAGCTTGTACTCCTTCAACCTGACAAACAACTTTTGCAAGTGATCAAGGTGTTCTTCTTCAGTTTGTGATCGGGCTATCATGTCATCTACGTAGACCTCTACTTCATGATGTATCATATCATGAAACAAAGCTACCATGGTGCGTTGATAGGTTTCCCCGGCATTCTTCAGTCCGAATGGCATCACTTTGTAGCAGAACGTACCCCACTGTGTGGCAAAAGTAGTTTTCTCCATGTCCTCGGGTGCCATTTTGATCTAGTTATAGCCCGAGAATCCGTCCATGAAAGAAAATACTTTGTGTTGGGTTGTGTTGTCAACCAGGATGTCGATGTGCGGTAGTGGAAAGTCATATTTAGGGCTGACCCTGTTTAAGTCTCTATAATCCATGCACATTCTGACTTTGCCGTCCTTCTTAGGCACGGGCACAATGTTAGCAACCCATTGTGAATAGGAAGTAACAACCAGAAATCCAACATTGAACTGCTTCATAACTTCTGCTTTGATCCTCTCGAACATGTCAGGTCTCATGCGGCGGACCTTTTGTTTCACTGGTGGACAATCTTCTCTGGTGGGGAGACGATGAACCACAATGTCTGTATCGAGTCCCGGCATGTCTTCGTATGACCAGGCGAAGATTTCAACATAATCATGTAGTAGCTGAATTAGGTACTCCTTGACACTCGACTCTAGATTGGCACCTATCTTGATTTCCTTTTTGTCATCCTCAGTTCCCAAGTTGATTGTATCCAACTGCTCCTCATGAGGCTGAATTTCTCTTTCCTCTTGCTGTAGTAATCTGGCCAATTCCCTTGGCACCTCACAATCTTCCTCACCTTCGTATTCGGCTTGGTTGATCAGATCTTCAGAGTCACTGAAGGCTATAGCAGTATCATTACCCATGGGTTCCGGAATGGAAGGGTACCTGCATTTGTGAGTATGGGTGTGTGTAAGGGATAGCCATCTTAAAACAACAAAATTTAAAAGAAAGACAATGAGCAAAAAGTGTTTAAATATGAAAAGCGTCCATGATTCATTAAAATGACATATGAAAATGAAATAAGAATCCTTACAAATGGACCTATGTGCCTCGGGTAAGACACAAGGTTGAAAAAGTACGAATTATTTGTGAATTATTACAGTCCAACAGAAATGGAAAAGATAAATTACTGTGGTATGAAAGTAATCGGAACAAAGTCTTTTGCTTCCCAGTTGCAGAGTCCTCCGTTAACAGTAGGGAAAATCCAGTCTTCCAAGCTGCCCTCTTCTTCACTGTCCTCTAGTGCATTAACCCCTCGGTGGTTGATCTTCACAGGTGGCCCTCCATCACGGGAGCGGTGCACGGCCATTTAACCAGTTGAGGTGAAACCCAAGCCGAATTTGTCTGTTTTGAAAGGAAAGTCTGGGAGCTGCCCGCAGATTGTGGATCCGCCTTCTTCCACCACTGCTCTAGCGTCCTTGATAGACGACATCAGAGGCGGAGGTCTGGTAACTGTGGGTACAGAGGACACTGTCTTGGTCACCGCTATCTCCTTAGAGAACTCTTCGACGTGTTGGAAATGGGTCTCTATGAATTCGCCATCCAATTCTACATAACAGAAAGAATTAAGATAACTGATCATGTATTCCTCTTCGCCATGAACAGTTATAATTTTCCCCTGGACAGGGTACTTGAGAATTTGATGCAGAGTAGAAGTGACAGCTCCAGCATGGTGGATCCAAGGTCTTCCCAACAGGCAAGAATAGGAAGGACGGATGTCCATTACGTAAAATGTTGAATTGAACGTCTGGGTACCCACCTTGATCGGGATGTCCACCTCTCCATGGACCATCCTCTTAGAACCATCAAAGGCTCTGACAATGATGTTGCTGGGTTTCAGGGTTAGGCCTTCACAATCCAATCTATCCAAGGCTTTCTTTGGCAAGACATTTAGAGATGACCCAGTATCAACCAAAACATGAGCTAGGGTGGTTCCCCTACACTCCACCGAGACATGTAGCGCGTCATTATGTTTTCTCCCTTTCGAAGTTGTATCTGCATCGGAGAATCCTAGACCATTGTCAGCTGTTAAACTAGCCACACATTCCTAGAATTGATCAGCGGGGGTTTCTTGTGGCACGTGGGCCGTTTTCAAAAACCCGACCAAAGCTTTAACATGTGCCTCAGAGCACAGCAACAGGGATAACATATAGATTTTGGAGGGGGTCTGCCCTAGTTGTTCAACAACATCATAATCACTTTTCTTAATGATCCTAAGGATTTCTTCTAACTCTTTCTGGGATGTATCAGGAATGACTAGTGATTGAGCCTTCGTCAAGACAGGCTCCTCTTGAACATTCTTTCCTTTTTTCTCAGCAGCGAAAACAGGGATGGGAATTGCATTGTCATTGTTGGCGAGTACACTTGCAGGTACATTTACTGGTATAGGTGTGATTTTCGGAATGGCCGCGGGTCCAAAGACTACTGTTGGAGGAGCAATCTTTGGAGAAAAGATTATCCCGCTACGAGTAATTTTGCTTGTTCAGGCAATGTTACTGATGTTGGGATTATCTTCCTCAGAGCTTTCTTCTCCAATGGTCTGTTCAATCTGTTTGACACCATGGTAGTAGATTTCTCCACCATAGTTCCATGGTACCATTTTATCGGTTTTGTAAGGGGTTGGCCCTGGCATTGTTATCTTCAACGGAGTAGTCATAGGAGCAGATGTAATCCTAACGGGTTTTTAGGAACCCTGGAAGGATTGGCGTATGTGGTTATTATTGAAACTTTTGGAACTGGAATGGGTGAAACAGGAGCTTTCTCAAACAAAATTTCCTTGTTATCAATCAGTTGTTGGATTCCTTTCTTCAATAGCTGACAGTCAAATGGGGAGGATATGCAAGCATGGCAATCTTGGTCACAACTTGGGAACACCCGCGCCTTCAACAAATTCAACTTGATGGTTAGGAGAGGAGTTGACAATTCATCCACAGTAGAAACAAACAGATCTTCTTCCACAGCATTGGCATTGCGCCCATGCCTAGGCATCGGTGCAGAGATAACATTCGGCTTTTCATGAGCTTCAAATTAACCTTCCTTTGCTTCAATTAGATCTTGAATCTTATTCTTCAGGGCCCAATAGTTGTTGGTGTCGTGCCCTGGACTTTCCGAGTGGTACGCAAATCTGGCGTTGGGATGGTAATATGGAGATAAAGTATTGGGATTTTTAGGGGCCTCTTTCAGCATGGCCAAATTCAACTTCAAGAGATGGGGTAAGACTTGAGCAGAAGTCATGTTTATCTTGGTGAATTGCCTTACAGGCCTTTCCACCCTTTGCTGGTTAATTCTAGACTGATCATTTCTCGGCTGGTTGTTTCTAGGCTGATCTGACGCAGACTTTTAAATCATCACGGCCCCTACAGTTGGTCGTCTTTCAATTCTTCCCTGATTTCTCTGGGCATAGATAGCATACACTTCCTTATTTCCAATGAAGGGCTTTTTTACAGCAGTTGAGGCAGACGCATCTTTCTGAATTTTCCCGCTTCTAATACCGGCCTCCACTCTTTCACCTGTTAAAATCAACTCAGTGAAACCTATAGAGGAGCTTCCAATCAGGTGATTAATGAAAGGACCCGACAGAGTCCCCAAGAACATGTCCACTAGCTCTCTTTCAGATAATGGTGGTTGCACCCTTCCAGCTAAATTCCTCCACTTTTGGGCGTAGTCTTTGAAACCCTCATCGGTAGCCATAGCCATACTCTGTAGCTGAGTACGGGTTGGCGCCAAGTCGGTGTTATATTGATACTATTTATAGAATGCGGCTTCCAAATCTTCCCAATTATGGACATCTGCCCTCTCCAACTGGTAGAACCAATAAAGCTGCGTCCCTGACAAACTATCCTGGAAAAAGTGGGCCCACAGGTCTTTGTCAGAAGAATGTGGTTGAAATTTCCTGACATAAGATCGTAGGTGCATCTTGGGACAAGACACCCCATCGTACTTAGCAAACAGTGGCACTTTAAATTTAGGAGGGATTATAATTCCAAACACCAGCCCTAACTCCTCAAAGTCCAGCCCCGGTACTCTTTATATCTCCATAGCAGCTAGACGTTCTTCCAAGTTTTTGTATTTGTCATCGGCCGGAGGGTATTGCTGTTCAGAATAGTCCTCATCTTCTTCTTCTTCTTCCTTAGAATCAGATGGTACTGCCGTTTCTTTTCCATTTCTTACCCCTTCATCAGATGTTGAGGGGAATTCCAAAGTCCGCCTGGCTTGTCCTTTAAACCTTCTTCCCATGATAACCACACCGTCTCGCTTCTTTTTCTTTTTCTCTTTCTCCTTCTCTAGTAGAGTCTTGAGCTCCTCCTGCCCCTTAGCCAAGGTCAGAAGTAACTGTTGAAACTGTGAATTCTGAGCTTGCAAATCTTTGACCGTTTGTTCAATATCCATCTTGCTGAAATAAACAGCAGAGAGATGAGGAAACTTGGTGTGAAAACCTTCTTATGCATATGATGAATGATATGTATTCATGTAATGCTTTCAAGGATTCAGAAATTCAAATTTGTTTTAAACAAAAAAAAAGAAACACACGTCATATTAATAAGATAGAATTTGTTAGTACATCAATGCCCCATGGGCAAAATAATACAAAATTCTAAGGTAAAAAGACGTTGCGCATCCTCTTTAGTGCAATGTAGGTGTTGAGAGTCTTCTCTTCGTGAAGTTAACGAGTGAGTTCCAAAACCTTCTTCTCGCTTGCGTAGAATTGGGCTTCGAAAGTATCGTGCTCTCCCTTGAGCTGTATCCAACTCCTTTGTAGATCTTCGAGTGATGTTGGCATGTCAGGATGTAGGAGGGTGTATGGAACCTCTCCATCCATAATAGGCTCTATAATCACAGGGAGAATGGAGGGGTAAGGCATCATAAGACTTTGGCCGCAGGTTCGTACCCACTTGATGTAAGGCTCAAGAGGGATGGAATTCTTGTGTCCCAAGGTCGTACTGTCCACCTTGTTGGGCATCCTCCAAGCTCAGATGAACCTTTGTTGGAGTCCTTGGTCGTCGTTGTCGTATTCGAAAATCAATCCTTGAATCAGCATGTCATGTGGGCCATCCCTTCGGGCATACCCAAACTGTCTCAGAGCCAAGCAAAGGTTGTAGGTGATGCCTCCCCTAATGCCAAGTAGAGGGACATTAGGAAATTCCCCACAACGGTCAATGATGATAACATTCTCTTTTAATCGAGAACACCAATGAATATCTGAATGTGTAAGAGTCATCAATCATTGTGACCACCTCAAACTTGCTTATTCTTCAAGACTGATTGGGGAAGATGAGAAATAAACCATCTTGCCAGTAGAGGAGTGCAACACATGAGAACACCTCTTTTCCTCATTGTACGAGTGTGAAAAGAGTGGAGGATATCCCCAAGCAATGTAGGCACCGGGTTGCGAGTCATGAAGATTTTGACAGCACTCACATCTATAAGTTGGTCAGGGTTAGGGAACAAGACCATCCCATAGATGAGAAGAGCTACAATCTCCTCAAAAGCTTGCAAGTCTAGAGAATTCCAGTAGCTTTGGGCCTTCTCAAACAGAAACTTTGACAAGAAGCCTTTGACACCACTTCTAGTTTCCCAATGTGTTGTGACATCAGAGGAGTGCAAGTGTAAGGCTTGTGCAATCGCTTCTGGCTTTGGATCTCTTTCCGTACCGTTGAAGGGTAGTTGATTGAGAATAGGAATCCTCAAGAGTTGAGAAAATTCCTCCAAAGTAGGCACAAGTTGGTAGTCAGGAAATGTGAAGCAATGATGCAAAGGGTCAAAGAACTGGAAGAGAACTTTCAGCATATCCTCCTCAGTGTTGGCAGTGACTAAGTTGAGAAGACGACCATGCCTCTCGGTGAATGGAGAATTCTCAGGAATCCTTGAAGCTAGCTCCTTGAGTTGTGGAGGAACTATTACAAGGTTGATTTGTATAGTTTTCCTGCGAAGTGAATCCATAACCTACAAAACAAGAACAAAGATGAAACTCCAAATCCTCGAAATGGTTAGTGGATGCATATGATGCTTCATGATGTCCATGATGTTATGCACAAGTATATATGTACAAACAAATCACACAAGTTCCTAGTTCAGGCTTGCATGGGGTTTCATAGGTAAGTACCCTCTTGAAGTTTAGTTGGCTCAACCTGTCCTAGAAATAGTAACCGGGTTATAAGGAGCTCAATATCACTGGATTGTTTCCTTGTTCATTGTTTCAATTCAGCCTCTTTACTGGCGACCGAAATATTCCAAGGAACCAACCCTCAATGAGTGTAGTATCGAGTATCTACCAACTTCGGACTGCACCAAAGCCAGTCATCTCACTACATCCTAAAAAGGCCAAGTTGGTCAAGTAAAGGTTCTAAAAGTCCATTAGTGCTTCATGACATCACTCAGCGGCCCCGCATTCTCTTTGATTGACTCTAAGGCTACCGATACCCACAAATATGTCACACTAATATAGCTATTGCTTAGACCATGTCGGTATACCCCGCACAGTTTCCACAACGTATTGCTATTTACCTATAAATGTTTCCCAAATCCGGGTAGAGGATTCAAACCCAAACAATAGAAACAAAGTGTAAAGCAAACAAGATAAGCATGTAAAGGTGATCTAAAACCCTAAGGTAACCCCACTTTTATAATTATTCCCCAGCAGAGTCGCTAGTTCTGTGATGCGGTGGGAGAACTGACTTGAGGTTTTGCGTTTGTGTTTGCAAATGTTGCGGTTTAGCAAGAGTCACCACCGACTTTTCTTTTATCCAAAAGGAAAGGTAAAAAAGCACAGGAAAGACCTTTGAGATTGTTTTTGAGTTCGGGGGGTAGATTATGAAAAGGGAAGGTGCTAGCACCCTTTTCATCCATGGTTTTCCATGGGCTCTTAGTTACTTGTTTTAGATCACTTGCTTTGCTTTTTCAATTGTTTGAAATGGTGCTTTGTGTGGTTTTGAAATTATTTTGAAAAGAGGCCTTTGCTTAGGAAATCTTTGTAATGATTCTTGTTTGTAAGAATGTATACAAAGATGTTCGTCTTTTGAAAAATGTTTCCATGTTTGAAAGTTGTTTGGAAATTGTTTTGGAAATGTGTGTGTGTTTGAAAATAGCAAGGATTGTTTTTGAAATGATCAAGTAACTAGAAGCTTATCTACCCACTCAAAAGTCTTTCCTATACATTTTTATTCCTGTGATATTGTTGACCTACTATTGTTTTAGTAGACAACCCTATATTTGGATGTTAAACGGGACGGGCGTGGGTCATCGTATGACCATGATAGCAATATTGCCAAGCATCTTTAACAAGTTTTGAGGGACTAAGATCATCTTTGTTTAGGCAACCAAGATAGCGTCATTGAGGGACTATGATCTTTTGTTTGTATTATTTTGCCAAGATACCTAGCATGCATACCATGGCCATTTTGTTTAGGCAACCAAGTGGATGAAACCCTAGGGGGGCTTGTGTGAGATGTGTTGTCATTTTACATGCATTTTTTTGTCTTGTATTAGGTCATGCTATTTGTTTGATTTTTGTCTTATCATACAAACCCTAATTTACTAAACATGTATATAATGCGATAAATTGCGTAAAGTAAATCTAAACTATTACAACAATATTATGGGAGGGGGGATACAAGTTTTGAATGAGGGATATTGCACAAAATAAAACCCTAATTTACTATTACAACTCAATTGAATTTATTGTACAATAAATAAAAAACAATTATTTAAATATGCAATAAAATGTAAATATGCAAAAAATGTTTTGTAATTGTTTTATGTATGAGAAAATAAAATTATCTAAGTCCTAAAAATAAGAAAAAATAATGTTATTATTTTTGAAAGGGGAAACCCTAGTTTTTGATTTAATAGAAAATATGTTTTCTATTATTTATTTTATTCAATTTTGTTCAAGAAAAATATTATGTACAAATGTTTAAAAATTAAATATGTATGACAAATAAATATTTAATATGTATAAAATAATAAAATAAAAATATTTAAGTATCTTTATTATTTACAAGTTTAATTAAGAAAATAAATTCTATTAAACCTAATAAACTATTTTTTATGCCAAAAAATAATAAAAATAATAAAATAAAATGCAAAAAATTAAGAAAATATTTTTGGGATTTTTTAATATTCAGAAAAAAATATTAAAGCAATAAATATAAAATATGCAAGAAAATACAAAATATATAAAAATATGCAAATGGGGGTGCAGAAGTAAAATGGAGGGTGTGGAAAGTGAAATGCCCAAGGCGCCAGGCCCAGACAGCCTTTATCCCTGTCCTCCAGCCAACAAACGCGCGCGCTTCTGCCTTCAAATCCTGTTCTTGCTCATGCTTGCATAAAATCAAAAACTCATAACACGAAAATTATAGCTTATGATCTCACGATTTCAGTGATATAAAATTCATGACCTAACACTCAAAGATCAAGGAGAATTTTATCACCCCTAATTTCTGACCTAAATTTTTCATGAACCTCAAGCTTCAAATTCTCACTACTCAGTTAATATAAATAAAAACTATGCATATGTACAACTTAAGCAAGTTAAGGACTACATTTTTGCTTCACAAATCTAAGCTTAAGGATGCCTAAATAAGGAGATGGAACTTTGAAAAATACCTTTTTCAGTTGAGTTTGGATATGGAAATGTGGGAACATTGAGTGAGGCCTGAAGATCTTGTGAGCTTCCTTGAAGTTCCCTCAAGCTTCTCCAATGCTCAGCTGGCCTTGTAGATGCTTGAATCTCCTTGCACGAGTCAACCTGCAAACTTGCAAAGTGAAAATGGTGAAGCTTGAAACAGGGCACACAGTTGCAAGACCAGGGCCTGTACAGTTTAGGTAGCATGTATGTAAAGTGTTTGAAGCCTTGAAAAAAGAAACGCACGAGCCAATATTGATTTGGCAAGGGTTCTGCAGAAGATGCCCTATTTGGGCAGGAACTTGGGTTTTTTGTGTTTTAGAGTGTTTTGGAGGCTGTGAATTCGTGTTTCTTGCTTGTGACAAAGTTCCGAGGTCGTTTGAAATGATACAAAGGCTTCCCTTTAACAGATGCCCCAGTATCTTGACTTTTGGCCACCTTTCTTATTTTTGAAGAAAGGTTGAAGTGACAATGCAAAAGCTTGTACTTGCTAGTTCCTTAGCTGATGAGAGTTGGTAAACTTTGCCTGATAACTGTGGATCTTGTTTGCAACAAAAGATCAGATCCATGGCTAAAGAAATGCAAAGTTGTAAAAGTCTTGCTTTATCAAAATGGTATTATGAACTTTATGCCATAAATGGATTAATTCAATGTACAATGCTCCAAAGATAAAAATAAAGCCATTGTCCACTGAATTAGCATTCAATTATGGAGTGTAGAAAGGATTAGGACCTGTAATACCAAGTACAAGCATGCTAGGACAAATTTGCAACTTGAACCATTGTAAAAATGCCTTGAACAAAAGTGATAAATTGCCATTTTCATTTCTTCGATTCTCCCTAACAATAAATGATCTTGGAGAGTTCTTGGACATTTTGTAAAGATTGTAACATGATCTACAATCCATCTTTGAAATGAATTTTGAGATTCCTCTTGGAACTAGGTGAAAAATGTCCATGAAGTTAGGTCAAAATCCTGCCTAAACTAGGGCAAAATTTCACTAAGTTAAAAAGTTTATAGACCCTTAATCACAAAATCATAACTTGAGATTCATTCATCTTTTGGGAAAAATTTATGAATAAAAGTTTTATATTTCATGGAGGACTACAACTTTTATGTTGGAAGTTTTCTTTGAATCCAATTGCATCATGGTGAAAAAGTTGTGGAAAGTTGGGAAAAAATAAGAAATTTCCATAACTTAGAAAAATTCAAAGTTATGAAAAATTTCAAATTAAAACCCTAATTTTCAATTTTAGGTTTCTTGGTCAACAAGTTTCACATTTTGACATATCTTGATGAATTATGACCCTTGGAACTTGATTTTGACCAAAAAGACAAAGTTTGACGTTTCAGTGTATAGTTGATTTTTGATCAGTTGACTGCAAAATTCATCTGTCAATCCTATGCATTTGAGATCTTTTGAACTATTTGATTAGGTCAAGATGATTCTATTGAGTCCTTGAATTCATTCTTGAACCCAATTGGTCATTGGCTAGGTGAAAAATCATAAATTCCCTTTCTCAATCAAAACCCTAATTTTCACCATTTTGCCCTTTTGATGATTTGATCAAATTTCTTGAGGAGTTGTGATCAAAACTTGATAAAATGGTACATAGGAGCCTATAATGTGATTGTGGATCAAAAATTATGAATTTTGAGTGTAAATTGGCCATGGTTGACTTTTCCCCCAATACAGTTGATTTTTAGGTAAACTGTCCAATTGACTGGGCAAAAATGTGATTCAAGGCTTGAAAATTGGTATGGGCAATCTTAGGGGTCTAAGATGGTGTATGAATGTC
Organism: Vicia faba; assembly: GCA_948472305.1. Classification (NCBI taxonomy): domain Eukaryota; kingdom Viridiplantae; phylum Streptophyta; class Magnoliopsida; order Fabales; family Fabaceae; genus Vicia; species Vicia faba. The sequence continues at coordinate 34,055 of CATIWC010003430.1, forward strand.
ACATGAAGCATTGATGGTCCAAAAATCCTTGTGCAAATTCAAACCCTAATTTCAGGTCATCAGTGCAAGAGGAGGTCTTGAGTTGAGCAAACCCCAATCCTGTCTGGAGTCCAAGAAGTCTTGTGAGGAAAATATTGATAATATGAGAGGGAAAATTTTGGGGTACAACAGCTGCCCCTGTTCAATCTTCTTGAACCTGAAGAGTTAGATTGGCGAGTTTTGTCGTTCGTGACTCGAAGGTAAAAGATGATTGGACACTAGAGTGTCCGTAAATTTGCACTCGTCAAAACGCGGTTGAGGAAATGGGCTTAAAGATGCCATTTGGAGATGTGATAGAATCTTGTTGGAGATTGGCTTAAAGATGCCATCCAGGAATGTTTGTTGAATTGTGTGTTGTAAGTTAGAAGAATAAGTATCAGAATGGTATCCGCGTCTGGAACGTATCTGAACTGTATTTGGAGACTGAATCTGAATGAGCAATGGAATGGCGTCCGTGTCTGGAGCGTATCCGAGCTGTATCTGTATTTGAACCTGAATGAATAACAGAATAACTTCCGTGTTTGGAGTGTATCTGTATTGTATCTGAATCTGAAATCTGAATAAGTGACAGAATAGCATCTGCGTCTAGAGCGTCTATGTGCTGGGGAAAATCAGAATAGGTGACAGAATGGCAACCGTTTCTGGAGCGTATCTGGATTGTGTCTGAAGTTTGAATCTGAATGAGTGACAGAATGACTCCCGTGTCTGGAGTGTATCTGTATTGTATCTGAATTGGAAAACTGAATAAGGGCCAGAATGGCATCCGCGCCTGGAGCGTATCTGAACTAGAATCTGAATAAGTGACAGAATGACTTCCGTGTCTGGAGTGTATCTGAACTTGAAACTGATAGATGAATCTGAATGAGAAATAGAATGGCTTCCGTGTCTGGAGCGTATATAATCTGTATCTGATAGTTGAAATCTGAATAAGTATCAGGATGGCATCCGTATCTGGAGCGTATCTGAACTGTATCTGATATCTGAATCTGAATGAGTAACAGAATGACTTCCGTGTCTGGAGTGTATCTATATTGTATCATGATTGTATACTGTTAATGGTAGCTGGTTAATCTTATCCTGAAAAGGGTAAAATGTTAGCTGAAACACAAAGTTATGTTGCATGAAATGCATGATGCAATATATGTTTTATCAATGTCTATGATATATGGATGTAATGCATGTGCATGTAAGCTGATTTGCTGTCTTGCTGAGGAAAATAAATCCTTGCCGACTGGGGATAATGAAAACCTTGACTGCTGCCAGGGAAAATAAATCCTTGGCTATTGAGAACAAGAAAAATCTTGGGCGACTGTTGGAGATTAAAGATCCTTGACAACTTCTGTGGGGATATGAGGATCCTTTATGTCTTTAAGTTGGATCCTTTATGTCTTTATCAAGGGAGAGGTCCTCAGAACGATTGACATTCTTTGACCTAGAACACTTTGATGGAGACGAAGTATGATGTTGTGACATCTTTGAGAAATTTTTTAGTAGTGGAATGGAAAATGGCATGGGTTCTTTTTCTATAAAGGATAATGAAGAGTTTGTGAAAATAGAAGGAAGTGATGTCTTAGTGTGTGGGAAAATATTTGAGACAGTCTTAAAATGATTGCTTACGAAATTTGATTTATTGGAAACATAAATAATATAATATCACTTTAATGAGATTCCCACATGCCTTTAATTGCTACAAACCCTCATATATGAAGATCCCTAGTTTTCCTTTTAAGTTCTCAAACTGGTTTGCATCCAAAGCCTTAGTGAAAGTGTCAGCCAATTGTAATTCAGTAGCTACATGTTCTAAGACAATAATCTTTTCTTCCACAAGCTCTCTTATGAAGTGATGACGGATATCAATATGTTTGGTTATGCTGTGTTGAATAAGATTTTTTTATATATTTATGGCAATTAGATTGTCACAGAATAATGTCATGACATCTTGTTTGACATTATATTCTGTTAACATATATTGCATCCAAACCAATTGAGAACAACTGCTTCCTGCAGCAATATACCCAGCCTCAGCAGTGGACAGAGACACACAATTTTACTTCTTACTGAACCATGATATGAGATTATTTCCCAGAAAGAAACATCCTCCTGATGTACTTTTTCTATCATTAGCACTTCCTGCCCAATCAGCATCACAATAACCAATTAAAGCAGATCTAGATCCATGAGAATATAGAATACCATAGTCACTTATCCCATTCACATATTTAAGAATTCTCTTCACATGGTTGGCATGGCTAACTTTAGGATCAACTTGATATCTAGCACATACCTCTACAGCAAAGGCAATGTCATGTCTGCTAGATGTGAGGTATAGATGACCATCTATCATACTTCTGTTAAGACTTTGATCCACACTTACTCCTTTTTCATCTTTAGACAACTTCAGATGTGTGGGAGCAGGTGTTCTTTTGTAACTGGAATTTTCCATCCCAAATTTCTTTACTATATTCTTCGCATACTTGCTCTGAGATAAGAATATGGAATCTTCCAATTGTTTAAATTGCAGACCAAGAAAGTAGGTTAATTCACCAACAAGGCTCATCTCAAATTCTTATTGCATTTACTTGACAAAATGTTAAACCATCTCATTTAACATCCTACCAAACACAATATCATCAACATAAATATGTGCAATCATGATCTTCTCTTCTTCTTCCTTGACAAAAAAAGTTTTATCTATGCCACCTTTGCTATATCCATTCTCACCAAGAAATTCTGTCAATCTCTCATACCAAGCTCTTGGAGCTTGCTTTAATCCATACAGAGCTTTCTTCAGTTTGTACACATGTTTAGGAAAACTTGGTTCAACAAATCCCTTAGGTTGTTCCACATAAACCTCTTCATTCAGATAGCCATTTAAGAAGGCACTCTTTGCAACCATTTGAAACAATTTAAATTTCAGAATGCAAGCAACTCCCAAGACTAGTATGATTGATTCAAGTTTGGCCACAAGGGAAAATGTTTCATCAAAGTAAACTCCTTTAATTTGAGTGTATCCTTGTGCAACTAACCTATCCTTATTTCTAGTGACTACCCCCTTTTCATCAGATTTATTCTTGTACACCCATTTAGTGTCAATCACATTTATTCCTTCAAGCATTAGAACCAGATCCTAAACTTCATTTCTACTAAATTATTTTAGCTCTTCTTGCATAACAGTAATCCAGAATTCATCAATTAAGGCTTATTTGACTTTCTTAGGCTCAATTTTTGAAACAAAGCAAGAGTTTGACATCCCTTCTCTTGATCTAGTAGTAACTCCTTTATTTAGATCTCCTATGATAAGCTCCTTAGGATGATCTCTCTGAGTTCTAATTGAAGGCCCTTTATTGAGATGACTGGGCTCAGGATCTTCTTGAGGTGGATTAGAATCAATACTTCTGTCATTGGATTCTGTTGGAATATCAGACAAAGATGTTCTAACATCTTCTAAGACATCTTCATCATTCCATCCCATATAATCAATAATAACATTTATGGATTCCATCAAAACCTTGGTTCTGGAGTTAAAGACTCTGTAAGCTCTCCTATTTATAGAGTAACCCGGGAATATTCCTTCATCACTCTTGGGATCCATCTTCCTTCTCTGTTCACGGTCTGCTAAGATGTAACATTTACTGCCAAAAACATGAAAGTATTTGACAGTAGGTTTTCTTCCCTTCCATATTTCATACAATGTGGCTGAGGTGCCTTTCCTTAGAGTGACTCAGTTATGGATATAGCATGCAGTATTCATAGCTTCAGCCCAAAAGTGGTAGGATAACTTCTTAGCATGAATCATAGCTCTGGCAGATTCTTGAAGGGTTCTGTTTTTGCATTCACAATCCCATTTTGCTGAGAAGTAATAGGAGAGGAAAATTCATGATTGATTCCTTCAGAAGAGCAAAAATAAGCAAATTTATTATTCTCAAATTCCTTTCCATGATCACTTTTGATTCTGATGACATGACTATCTTTTTCCCTTTGAAGTTTTTGACAGAGATCTTTAAACACTTCAAAAGTTTATGATTTTTCTCTGATAAAACTTATCCATATGTACCTAGATAAGTCATCTACAACAACATATGCATACTTATTTCCACCAAGACTTTCAACCTGCATAGGTCCCATCAAGTCCATGTGAAGAAGTTCCAAATTTTTTGATGTAGTAAGATGTTGGATCTTCTGATGTGACATCTTAGTTTGCTTTCCAATCTGGCAGTCACCACAAACTCCCCCTTCTTCTATTTTGATCTTAGGAATCCTTCTCATGGCTTCAATATATATGATTCTTTTCATTCCTTTCAGATGCAAGTGTCCTAGTTTTTGATGCCACAATTTAACTTCATTTTCTTTGGCTAAAACACATGTTGAGGAGAGGCTCAACTCTTGGGGAACCCATAAATAACAGTTGTCTTTAGATCTGATTCCTTTCATAATAACTTCATTCTTCTCAGTGCAAACGAGACATTCTTCCTTGGTGAAGTTAACTTTGAATCCTTTATCATATAGTTGGCTTATGCTTATTAGGTTAGTTATTAACCCTTTAACAAGTAACACATTTTCAAGTTTTGGGACTCCTGAACATTCTAGCTTTCCAACTCCTTTGATTTCACCTTTGGCTCCATCACCAAAAGTCACATAATTGGTAGAATGATATTTGATATCTACCAATAGATTCTTGACACCTATCATGTGTCTAGAACAACCACAGTCAAAGTACCAGTCATCTTTGGTTGATACTCTGAGAGAGGTATGAGCTATGAAACTAGCAACATTAGACTTGGGAACCCACTGTTTCTTCTTTTTACTATTTTGAGAGATCTGATAAGTCTTGGGAAGAGAAGTAGTTTTAGGATACCCATACAACTTGAAACAGAAAGGTCTTATGTGACCAAACCTTCCACAGTGATGACACCTCCAGGGCTGGAATTTATTTTTTGTGTGAGTAAAATTTTTCTTACCATGATGTTTGCCATGATGTTTTTTCTTACCATGATGTTTTCCATGATGTTCAGACATTTGATTCGACATCTTTGATTTAGAATTGGCATGAGTGAAACTTTATGAAGGTTCTTCTGAAACAGGTTCCTTTTTCTCATTAAACCCTAGACCACTCTTGTCTCCTGTCACTCTCCCCACTTGAAGAATTTCATCTAATGTGTCAGACCCATTATTTAGCATCTTGAGAGATTTGACCACTCTATCAAGATTTGAATTCAGAGAAGTCACTTCACTTTCCAAACTAGAAATAGTTTTCAAATGCTCTTTCCTTTCCTCCTTCAACTGGGTTATGAGTGCTTTTTGTTTCTCCCATTCTTGGAAAATTTCTGCACTTCTGAGACACAGTTATTTGTACGAGGCAACTAGGTCATCAAAGATTAGTTCACCATCAGTAGAATCTTCATCAGACACATATTTGCATGTCAATGCTTTAACATACTTTGCAGATTTCTCTTTAAGATCACTCTCAGAATCCTCTTCAGACCAAGTAACATATATATTCTTCTTCTGTTTCTTAAGATATGTAGAACATTCAGCTCTAATGTGACCAAAACCTTCACATCCATGACATTGTATTCCCTTCCCTTGAGTGGATTTTTCTTCAGCCCTTTTTCTTCCAAACACATTTGACTTAAGGATGTCATATGAGATGTTCTTGACATTTGACCTTGGATTCCTATCCATCCTCTTTATCACTTTTTTAAACTATCTTCCATGCATAACTAAGGCATTAGATGTTCCTTCATTTGTATCCAGATCACAGTCCTCGTCTTCATCATCAGTATTGGTTACAAAAGCTATGCTTTTGTTCTTCTTTTCAGATCTTTCATTGAAGCTTAATTCAAATGTCTGAAGTGATCCAACAAGTTCATCCGTTTTCATCTTGTCAATGTCTTGTGCTTTTTCTATGGAAGTCACTTTCATATCAAATCTCTTGGGAAGAGACCTAAGAATCTTTCTCACCAATTTGTCTTCTGGAATTTTCTCTCCTAAAGCACTGACAACATTAGCAATCTTAAGGATGTTCATATGGAAGTCATTAATGCTTTCATCATCCTTCATTCTCAGATTTTCAAATCTGGTGGTGAGCAACTGAAGTCTTAGCATCTTCACTTTGGATGAGCCTTCATGGGTATATTGAAGAATCCCCCAGGCACCCTTAGCTACTTCACATGTGTTCACTAATCTAAAAATATTATTGTCAATTCCATTGAATATAGCATTCAAGGCTTTAGAATTTCCGAGAGAAATTTATCCTCTTCTTTAGACCAATCTTCTTCTGGCTTTAACTCAGAAGTAGGTTCTCCATTTTCTCCTAATTTTATAGGGTGTGTCCATCCTTTTAAGACAACTTTCCAAGCCCTGCTGTCCAAAGACTTTAGAAAGGCCACCATACGTGGTTTCCAATACTCATAATTGCTTCCATCCAGAATGGGTGGTCTGCTCACAAATCCTCCTTCCTTGTTGTGATCGGTGGATCTGGAACTGACTGTTTAACGCTGGTTCGCGAAATGTCGCGGAAGCAAGAGTCGCCACCGTCTTTTATTTTCTCCAAATGGAAAGGACAAAAGCACAGAAAAATTCCTTAAAGAGATTGCTCTCGGTTAGGGAGGTAGGTTATAGAAAGGGAAGGTGTTAGCACCCTTTCTATCCATGGTTATCCATGGGCTCTTAGATACTTGCTCATTGTGTTTTCAAAAATGGTTTGTTTGCTTTTCAATGTGGGTTTTAAAAAAGTTTCTTTGAAAATTCCAGTTCGACTCTTGTATCGGTCCTCAAGAGTGTTTGAAAGTTTGCTTTCGAAAGCTTTTGAAAATGTGTCGGTGTGAAAAGTATTTTTGATTTGTTTTGAAATTAGAGCAAGTATCTACGAGAACCTACCTACCCTAAGGAATTCGTCTGTGTAAATGTCCTTTAAAGTAGTGCCATCCCACCATTGAGAGGTAGGTAGCACCACCGTTGGAGGTGTTCGGGTCAATTCGAGGTTCGAGACATGGTGATCATCGGAGCAATAGGAAGACACCTTAGAAGCTACCCTCATGCCAGGTTCCCGGATCATGAGGACTTACTAAGACGTCCTCTACTCGACGATCACCTTTCGAGGCAAGGCAACAGTGAGGCGTACCCTAGGGGTGGTGTGTGCGATTTGTGTGTCGTTTTCATTTGCATTTATCTTGTCATGTTATTGGTGTTCTACGCTTGTTTTTATTTTTGTCCATACATTCTTTCATGCCTTTGATTAACAGTTAAAAAGTTGCGAGAAAAGTAAATTCTAAGCTATTACAAATGGCGCGGGTCCACATCGCCAAAATTAAACCAAGACCCGATTTGACGGAAAAATAAAGAAAGTAAAAGAAAAGTGCGAGAAATTATTTACAAGGTTACATGGCCTTGGGAGAGATACATAAATATTTAAACGAAAAAGAAATAAGTATGCGAATTGATAAGAAATTAAGAACGAGGGCGTTGGACCCTTTTGCAAAAATTGAATTAATGATGGAGTTAATTAATTAAAAAAAAAGAACTTGTTTTTTGGGTATTTTTTAGTATTTTAGGATTTAATATGAAAAAAAACAAATTAATTAAAATAAACACTAACCCTAATTCTAATGGCTTTTAATTTATTAAGAAAACATTGAATTTTAACCTAAATTAAACCTAATTTTTATATACAAATTTAATTATAAAATAAATATTTAACTATTTAATCATTTATGAAAGAAAAATAAAGAGGATGAATAATTATTAATAAAACCCTATTTCTACATTTTTTAGATTTTTGTTAAAAGAATTAAAATTAAAACCTTACTTAAAACTAAATTTAATTACATGCATTTATTTATGAAAATACTAGAAATAAAAATATTTATTATCTTTTTATCTTTTTTTCTGATTTTTTTGTGGTATTTTTTATATTTATGAAACTAATAAATTAATTAAACAAATAATTAAAAATAATAATTGGAAATAAAGAAATAAAGAAAAAATAAAAATAATGAAAGGGTTTGTAAACCTGGGGGGTTCAAGCCCCAAATAGGAGGTGTTTCCTTCAGCAATTTGGCCCATCAACCTTTAGGCCTGGTGGACTTTTTAGGACACGTACCCCAGCGTTGACTAGAGCCTACCATGCTCCCCAAATCCTGGCCCTTGGATGGATGAAAGTGGACGCGTGGATGGCTGATTAGGAAGGTGTATGGTGCGCTCCAATCTTGAAACTGCATATGAACATGGATTGCAAAATAATATGGGAAATAATGAAGACCTGGGGCTCGAACCCAGGTCATGTACTTTGTCACCACTACGCCTTGCCAACCGTGCCAATTTGCTTTTCTATAATCAATATAACAAACAAATATAATAAAATAAATATTCATTAGCGTTTTGTTTTCCGCGCGAAATTTGAACTGGCCAATCATCTAACGCCACGATATCGTCTTCTTCTTCATCCCTGAAATACAAAAACATAGGCCACGGTTTTCTGAGCGTTTTCTTAGGCCGGTTTTGGGAAAATAGCGACTAGCCCTAGGGCGCTCATAAATTGAGCGCGAGGGTAGCTTCTTCTTCGTCCAAATGCGCTGATCATGACCACGGTAACGTGGTATCCCAATTTTGCCTCATGTTGAAACCCCTAATTTGAAACTCTGCAAACCCTAAAAAGCAACAATGACATCTGGGCATATAATGCGTAAAACTTCAATCAAGGCATATGGTTAGCTTGCAAACACTTCACTGATCATGAATATATGAACAAAACGCTATGAATGTGCATGGATATTAAAACACGATAATGAAAAAAAATGGAAAAGTGTGACTTCTGTATACCGTTTCAAAGCGTTAGGATTGATGTTTTTGATTGGAATACGTCCTATAATGCTTGAGGAAGCTAATGAGATGGAAATCCTGGCTTGAAACCACCTACAAATTAGTTTTAAGTATTGAGTTTTTTTGCAAAAAATTCCAAGTTTGATAATGGTTTCTAGCGCAGCTTTTCTGGTCTTTTACATTAGGTTTTTGTTCTATGCTTATGTATGAATCAATTAGGTCAAGAAAAACAAAACAAATCAATTGCATTCATGGTTTTGAGATTTGATTTTCAATCATATTTTTTTCAATCTTTTTCATGCAATTTTGTACCAATCATGATCCAATCAATCCAAATCTTTCCATATTGAATTATGCACGAATTATTGAGTAGATTACATGTGCAAAAAGATTTGTTAGGTTAAGTTAAATATTTTTCATATATTTAATTGATTTAAATGAATTATTATAAATAAAAATTCAAATAAATAAATAAAAAATGAATAAATACTTCCCTTTGGGCCAAGTGGTCGTGCACATGCCATGGATGATGAATTGTGGAAGAAAAATAGGCCCATTAGCAATTTTAGGTCATTTGAATCAATGTTGACTTTTCAAAATATCCAAACATTTCCCAACTTCCACAAGGCATAACTTTCTCAAATTTTAAGCTTTTCTCATGTTCTTTGACATTTTGGAAAGGTCTTTGAGTCCTCTAACCAATGCCTTTGGTCCCATGTCATTTTGATTTACCAATCTCAAGTTATGGCCTTTGACTTAAAGTCCCTTTTTGTTGACTTTTGAAAATGACCTATAATGTTGAAATTTATAACTTTTTGTGAGAGCATTTCTTGGACTTGAAGTATGAAGATGCGTTGTAGGAAATATCTTTCTCTTCAAAATGAGCTTTGGATGGAATTTTTCTGATGATCCATGTGAAAGTTATGCCCTGGTCAATTTACAGTTGACTTTTCAGCTGTCCAAATAAGGAAACTTTTGCATCTTGATGATTTTTGAGCCAAGCTTTGAGAATCATGATCAAGCATTGATCAAATGATGTTTGTGGCTTCAAAATGATATGTTGACCAAAAATTTGAACTTTTGGCTGTCAAATGACCATTTTGCCCCTACAGTTGACTGTAGTGCAATTAGGGTTTTTGACTGTGCAATTTTGTGCTGAATGTCTTGAAACTTGATATGAGGATGCTTGACCATATTTGTAGGCATATGAGACTTGATTGGACCTTTGGAAACTTCATTTTCTGGATCAGAACACAAACCCTAATTTTGACTGTTTAGGAGACCCTTGACTGTGCAACCCTTGGGGAATTTTGAAGCTTGACTTGGCAATTCTTTAAAGAATATGGGAGGGCAAATTTTGGGGTACAACAGTTGCCCCTGTTCAATCTTCTTAGACCTGAGGATGCAGATTGGCTGACGTGCCTTTCGTAATCCGAGGGTAGAAGATGATTGAACACTAGAGTGCCCAGAAATTTGCGCTCACATAGTAGCAGTGTGATGATGGAATGGGCTTACAGATGCCATTTAGAGATTGGTGAATAGGATGATGGGCTTATAGATGCCATCTGGATGTTTATCGCGTAAGAGATTCCTTAGCGAGAACCTGCACACCTGCAAAAGAAAAATGAGTACCTGACATGTTGCAGGAGTTGGTCTTCAGATGCTTTGTATGGATGTGTCCTGACTGGTTACAGGAGCTGGATCTGGTGTTCTTCAGACGTGCCCTGGCGAGATACAAGAATCGAGTCTGGTAATGTTAGTTTTCAACGGATACACCCTAGCAAGATACATGAATCGAGTCTGGAATTAGTAAAGTTGGTGAGTTGTCTCTACTGACAGGTTATCCTCATGGACGAGTGGTCTTTAACGATGGGTGTCTGTAACGACGAGTGTCTATAACGACGAGTGTCTATAACGACGAGTGTCTATAACGACGAGTGTCTATAACGACGAGTGTCTATGACGACGAGTGTCTATGACGACGAGTGTCTATGACGACGAGTGTCTATAACGACGAGTGTCTATAACGACGAGTGTCTATAACGACGGGTGTCTATAACGACGGGTGTCTATAACGACGAGTGTCTATAACGACGAGTGTCTATAACGACGAGTGTCTATCACGACAAGTGTCTATCACGACGAGTGTCTATCACGATGAGTGTCTATCACGACGAGTGTCTATCACGACGAGTGTCTATCACGACGAGTGTCTATCACGACGAGTGTCTATAACGACGAGTGTCTATAACGACGAGTGTCTATAACGACGAGTGTCTATAACGACGAGTGTCTATAACGACGAGTGTCTATAAAGACGAGTGTCTATAACGAAGAGTGTCTATAACGACGAGTGTCTATAACGACGAGTGTCTATAACGACGAGTGTCTATAACGACGAGTGTCTATAACGACGAGTGTCTATAACGACGAGTGTCTATAACGACGAGTGTCTATAACGACGAGTGGAAGTAAATTTAACTGGATATGTCTTCTTTGACTGGATGAGCATCAGAAAAACCTTGGGGATTTAACTGGGCTTGTCTTCTTTGACTTTAGGAAGTAATTTAACTGGACATGTCTTCTTTGACTGGATTTGTCTACTTTGACATAGCTGATCATTTAACTGTATCCTTCCTGAAAGGTGAAGGTCAATCATATGCAGTGCATGATATGGATCAAACAACGACATAAATGAGATTGTATGACATGACACACATATGCATGTATCATGATGTATGAAAATGTGATATTTATGAATGTATCTTTGTCTAGGAAAATAGATCCTTGACAGATGCCGGGAGGTCAAATCCTGGGCTGATGTTGGAGGACAGATTTTGCTTCCGCTGGATGATAGTTGCAAGTATACCGGTAGGAGAAGATGACTCCGTTGGGGAATAAACTTGGCGAGTGGATTTCCCTACAGGGGGAAAAATACTCTAACGATCTTGCTGGGAAGCTATACTCTGTGGGGAGAGAGATATTTTGCTGAGTTCTTGATAATAACTTGCTGGGGATATTCTTTGTTGTATTGGAAGTATGAATAGACTTCGCTAGGGATAAGAGAACTGTATTGACGACGACCTTTCCGTGGCTTTTGGCTGAGGATAACCCAGTTATATCCTGTTAAGGAAATAACTCTTTAAATACGGCCGGGCGACGCATTCGTGCTCTACTAGGGATAAGCTTAGTGCTTGGAGAGACGGATTCCAACTCTCTTGGGGAAACTGGATTGGACTCTCCTGGGGAAGTATTGAACTGTATTGGTTGCGTTCTTCGACGGAACCTACCTTGATACCTTGGAGGATCGAACAATTAAATCGCTTAAACAACTCTTTACTGCCCCTGTTTCTGAGGTGGGAGAGGAAGACCTGTGACGTGCTGATAGTTGTTGATGGACAAACCTTCTTCTGGTAGGCGAGTGACAAGATGCTGGGACATAGTCGTACGCTTTTGATCCCTAACTTTTGCCTGGACCGCCCTTTCGGGTTTTCAGTCCATCGGGATACCCATTTTTGCCCAAGCCGCCTTTTCAGGTTTTCGACTTGCCGGGTGTACAGATTTTTTTCATTTCATCCCTTCATTTTGCCCGAACCCTTTTGGTTCGCCGGGAAGCCCTTATTTTTGCCTAGGTGTGTCAACCTAGCGGGTCTTTGATTATGCGTAGTATTTTTCCGACTATGTCTGTTCTCAGAAAGTAGGGAGTTGCCCCTGTTAGAAGTGTTTTGTCATGCCACCAGAAGATTTTCGACCAGGCAAGATTCGTTGTTGAAATGCCCCAGGTGGCTCATGCGGAGATTTGCCCCAGGCTATTTGGCCTTTGAGAGATTCTCCGAATCTTGATTTAACTGCCCCAGATGATGGACAATAGTCATGCCATGCCCCTTGATTGGAGATACTCTTGTTCATTAGACTTTCATTGTGTGAATTTCCCTGCTGTTCAAACAAAAAGTCATATGCAAACAAAGTTATGTTAAAAATGCAAAGCCTACGTCTGTCTTGAAGATTTTGAAAATGCATTCTTTTCATAAAACAAGTGAATGTTTGTAAAACGTGATGTCAACTCCGTATTTTATCGCAAGCCTTAAGGAGTCAGGATACCTTTCGTAACAGTATGCTTTCGAACTAACCCATGCTTCAGCTAGGACTTTTAAGGGTTATAACGTGGCCTGGTTCACGGTTTAAGAAACAAAGGATAAAGGCTCAAATTATTTGTACCCACCCACTCTTCGTGATGTGCTCCAAACCTAAACTCAGTTGATCATACGTTAGACCTTGTTTGAGTCTTTGCTCTGATTTTCCGGTGATGATTCGGATGTTGATAACTTATTTTGAATAGGCAGTCATTCCTTTTTGTTATTGAGGGTTTGTAGGACCTCTTTCTTCTTTTTGATTTTTGTTATCCCTTTCTTTTTTTTTTGCCTGAACTGTTTCCGTTTTTGGAATTACGGTCAGCGGGATGCCCCAGTTTTATAAGTCTCCTTCATTGGTTTTGACTTTATGGGTTTTTGATTTTGGTAATGACTGCCTGTCTTTATGATTATTCGGAACCATCACTGTCTTTTGTTTATTTAAGGACCCCTTTGGTGCCATTCGTTATGCACTTGGATCAACTGAGAGACTACCCTGCCCCAGGTTATGATTAAGGGTTTTAAATTTCGAAAAGAAAAACTCCTACTTCTTTGGCTCAGAGGGGTTGACGAGGGATTATCTTTCTTATAACTCCAGTGTTTAGGGATTGAAACAATGTCTGTACCTCATCAGCGGGGTCTGTTCAAAAGCATACTGTAAAGATAGCGGTATCGTTTTCGTCATCCTCCCTCAAGAGGCTTAGAATTATTAATCGAGAGTTGGCATCAGAAAAAATATGAAAATAATTTACACATAGTGAATACGAAATAATTACTTCAAAACAGACATGTGTAGTGCATTAATGAAATAACAATGTTTGACATGAAACAAAATGTTTGAACAATTGAAAGAAGATTACAAATTGAACATTCGAATGAACAAAAAATCCAATCCTAGCCATGTCTTGGCAAGGGAGCAGCTGTCACATTGGGAGTCTCTGGAGAGTCAAGTTGGACTTCCTTTGCATCAATCAGATCTTGAACCCTATTCCTCAAAGTCCAACAGTCATCTGTAGCATGCCCCGGGCTGTCAGAATGATAGGCGCAGCGAACATTGGGATTGTACCTTGAAGGTGTCCTGTTAGGATTCTTCGGGGGATCCATGAGAGTTACCAACTTGGTTTCCAGCAGCTGTGGCAATATCTGTGACAAGGTAATGCCGAGGGGGGTAAATTGCCTTTTAGGTCTTTCTTCCCTTTGTTGGTGGTGACTCTGAGGAGTACCGGCCGGCTTTGCAATAGCTACTGCGTTGACAGCACTAGATTCTCTTTTGGACGGTTTCTTCTCAGTGTTCGAGGAATCACCATTCTGTATTTTCCCCGACTTGATGCCAGCTTCTATTCTTTCCCCGGTCAAGACCAAATCTGTAAACCCAGCGGCAGAATTCCCAATCAGGTGGTTGAAGAATGGACCAGACAAGGTCCCCAAGAACATGTCGACGAGCTCGCGGTCAGTTAGAGGTGGTTGTACCCTTCCAGCAAGGTCCCTCCATTTTTGGGCATATTCTTTGAAACCTTCATCCGTACCCATAGACATCCCCTGAAGCTGAGTGCGCGTGGGAGCGAGGTCGGCATTGTACTAGTACTGCTTGTAGAATGTAGTGGCTAAGTCTTCCCAGGTACGGATGTTGGCTCCATTCAGTTGATAGAACCAGTCAAGCTGGGTCCCTGAAAGACTTTCCTGGAAAAAGTGGATCCATAAGTTCCTGTCGGCCGTGTAGGGCTGGATCCTCCTCATGTATGACCTGAGATGCAGCTTTGGACATGATGCCCCGTCGTACTTTGCAAAGGCAGGTGCCTTGAATTTGTGCGGGATCACTACCCTAGAAGACAGACCTAGATCCTCGAAGTCCAGGCCAGGCACTTTTTGTATCTCCATAGCACTTAGCCGGTCTTCCAACTGTTTGTACCTATCCTCGGCCGGAGGGTACTGTTCGTCATTGAAATCTGTCTCATTGTCAGAGACCACTGGGCTGGGAATCCTTTCCTCTTGATGACTGCCTTTCCCCACAGATGGGGTTGTCCTCTCAGCTTCATCCTGCAGTGTGTTCCCAGATCTGCGTCTAGGGCTGAACAAAACAGTCCTCTTCTTCTTCTTTTCCTTCTTCAAGAGCAGAGCCTTCAGATCTTGTTGCCCCTGGGTCAAATTCATGATCAGCCCTTGGAACTGGGCGTTCTGAGCCTGGAGGGCCTTGATAGTGTGCTCGGTTGAGGATTCAGGATTCATGACGAGACTGCTGAAATAAACAGCGAAGAAGGTAAGCAACTTGCAGAGAAAGGGTACCTGTTATGCAATGATATGTATGATATGTATGATATGCATGCAATGATTTCAAGGACCTCGAGGGGTAAACAAATTGTTAGAGTTGGAAACTGGTAACTTGATTGAAGGAATTTCCTGTTGTAGAGAGCCCTTCTTCAAGGGTCAAAGGCTCACCATATCCAGTGGGTCATAGCCCCTAACAATCTTGGCTCGGGGAACCTTCTTCAAGTGTCAAAGCTCACCATATCAAGTGGGTCATAGCCCCTAACAATCTTGGCTCGGGGAACCTTCTTCAAGTGTCAAAGCTCACCATATCAAGTGGGTCATAGCCCCTGACAACCTTGGCTTAGAGGAAAATAAATCCTCTTTGCCCCTTGCTGGGATAGTTGATTCCCCATGACCTGCATCGCAAGCCCTTGAGATCCTTGAAACGGGTTAGGATGTATGAAATGGTATGATGTTATGTCATGCATGGGGTAATGTAAGTAACCCTGTTATGGGTCCCAATTAAGGACTGTAAACCAAAACCTGCAAGAAACTCAAGTAAAACCTATTATGAGTCCTAATTAAGGACTATAACAAAACCTGCAAGAAACTCGGTGAACTTTGTTATGAGTCCTACTTAAGGACTACAAACAAAACCTGCGAGAAGCTCAAGTGTCAGACAGCAAGCATGCAAGTAGTCAAGTACGAAGGCACACAAGTCACACAAAAGAAACCCTTAGAGTTTAGGCCAGCATGAGGTCTAGGTATTACCCTCTTTCAGTTTGTTGGTTCATACCTGTCCTATCAAAGTAACCGGGTTCTTAGAGGATCCCAATATCATTGACTACCCTCAATCGGTCATAACTCCAGCATCGCAATCTTTTCTTGCGGCCAGAACCATCACGAGAGTTTAGCCTCAATGGGCGTAGCATATTGCTACTGTTCTATTGGCCAAGTTGGGTCATTTAAGGTTCTATGGTCGGTTGGTGTTTAATGACTCCTCAGAAGACCCATATTCTCCTTGTTACAACACAAGGGATATCGGTACAGACCAAGGTGCCACACCAACGTAGCCACTGGTTCACCCATGTCGGTCTACGCCAGACAGGTCCCTCACAGCTTATGCTACCTAACAGGGTATCCCCAGATCCGGGTTAGGATCTATGTAACTCCCATGCAACCCACAAATTTAAAGCAGACAAGTCAATACAATTGAAAACACAGTTATGAACTAACCCTAAGGTACACCTCACTTTAAGTTTAGGTTCCCCAGCAGAGTCGCCAGTTCTGTGATCGGTGGATCTGGAACTGACTGTTTAACGCTGGTTCGTGAAATGTCGCGGAAGCAAGAGTCGCCACCGTCTTTTATTTTCTCCAAATGGAAAGGACAAAAGCACAGAAAAATTCCTTAAAGAGATTGCTCTCGGTTCGGGAGGTAGGTTATAGAAAGGGAAGGTGTTAGCACCCTTTCTATCCATGGTTATCCATGGGCTCTTAGATACTTGCTCATTGTGTTTTCAAAAATGGTTTGTTTGCTTTTCAATGTGGGTTTTAAAAAAGTTTCTTTGAAAATTCCAGTTCGACTCTTGTATCGGTCCTCAAGAGTGTTTGAAAGTTTGCTTTCGAAAGCTTTTGAAAATGTGTCGGTGTGAAAAGTATTTTTGATTTGTTTTGAAATTAGAGCAAGTATCTACGAGAACCTACCTACCCTAAGGAATTCGTCTGTGTAAATGTCCTTTAAAGTAGTGCCATCCCACCATTGAGAGGTAGGTAGCACCACCGTTGGAGGTGTTCGGGTCAATTCGAGGTTCGGGACATGGTGATCACCGGAGCAATAGGAAGACACCTTAGAAGCTACCCTCATGCCAGGTTCCCAGATCATGAGGACTTACTAAGACGTCCTCTACTCGACGATCACCTTTCGAGGCAAGGCAACAGTGAGGCGTACCCTAGGGGTGGTGTGTGCGATTTGTGTGTCGTTTTCATTTGCATTTATCTTGTCATGTTATTGGTGTTCTACGCTTGTTTTTATTTTTGTCCATACATTCTTTCATGCCTTTGATTAACAGTTAAAAAGTTGCGAGAAAAGTAAATTCTAAGCTATTACAAATGGCGCGGGTCCACATCGCCAAAATTAAACCAAGACCCGATTTGACGGAAAAATAAAGAAAGTAAAAGAAAAGTGCGAGAAATTATTTACAAGGTTACATGGCCTTGGGAGAGATACATAAATATTTAAACGAAAAAGAAATAAGTATGCGAATTGATAAGAAATTAAGAACGAGGGCGTTGGACCCTTTTGCAAAAATTGAATTAATGATGGAGTTAATTAATTAAAAAAAAAGAACTTGTTTTTTGGGTATTTTTTAGTATTTTAGGATTTAATATGAAAAAAAACAAATTAATTAAAATAAACACTAACCCTAATTCTAATGGCTTTTAATTTATTAAGAAAACATTGAATTTTAACCTAAATTAAACCTAATTTTTATATACAAATTTAATTATAAAATAAATATTTAACTTTTTAATCATTTATGAAAGAAAAATAAAGAGGATGAATAATTATTAATAAAACCCTATTTCTACATTTTTTAGATTTTTGTTAAAAGAATTAAAATTAAAACCTTACTTAAAACTAAATTTAATTACATGCATTTATTTATGAAAATACTAGAAATAAAAATATTTATTATCTTTTTATCTTTTTTTCTGATTTTTTTGTGGTATTTTTTATATTTATGAAACTAATAAATTAATTAAACAAATAATTAAAAATAATAATTGGAAATAAAGAAATAAAGAAAAAATAAAAATAATGAAAGGGTTTGTAAACCTGGGGGGTTCAAGCCCCAAATAGGAGGTGTTTCCTTCAGCAATTTGGCCCATCAACCTTTAGGCCTGGTGGACTTTTTAGGACACGTACCCCAGCGTTGACTAGAGCCTACTATGCTCCCCAAATCCTGGCCCTTGGATGGATGAAAGTGGACGCGTGGATGGCTGATTAGGAAGGTGTATGGTGCGCTCCAATCTTGAAACTGCATATGAACATGGATTGCAAAATAATATGGGAAATAATGAAGACCTGGGGCTCGAACCCAGGTCATGTACTTTGTCACCACTACGCCTTGCCAACCGTGCCAATTTGCTTTTCTGTAATCAATATAACAAACAAATATAATAAAATAAATATTCGTTAGCGTTTCGTTTTCCGCGCGAAATTTGAACTGGCCAATCATCTAACGCCACGATATCGTCTTCTTCTTCATCCCTGAAATACAAAAACATAGGCCACGGTTTTCTGAGCGTTTTCTTAGGCCGGTTTTGGGAAAATAGCGACTAGCCCTAGGGCGCTTATAAATTGAGCGCGAGGGTAGCTTCTTCTTCGTCCAAATGCGCTGATCATGACCACGGTAACGTGGTATCCCAATTTTGCCTCATGTTGAAACCCCTAATTTGAAACTCTGCAAACCCTAAAAAGCAACAATGGCATCTGGGCATATAATGCGTAAAACTTCAATCAAGGCATATGGTTAGCTTGCAAACACTTCACTGATCATGAATATATGAACAAAACGCTATGAATGTGCATGGATATTAAAACACGATAATGAAAAAAAAATGGAAAAGTGTGACTTCTGTATACCGTTTCAAAGCGTTAGGATTGATGTTTTTGATTGGAATACGTCCTATAATGCTTGAGGAAGCTAATGAGATGGAAATCCTGGCTTGAAACCACCTACAAATTAGTTTTCAGTATTGAGTTTTTTTGCAAAAAATTCCAAGTTTGATAATGGTTTCTAGCGCAGCTTTTCTGGTCTTTTACATTAGGTTTTTGTTCTATGCTTATGTATGAATCAATTAGGTCAAGAAAAACAAAACAAATCAATTGCATTCATGGTTTTGAGATTTGATTTTCAATCATATTTTTTTCAATCTTTTTCATGCAATTTTGTACCAATCATGATCCAATCAATCCAAATCTTTCCATATTGAATTATGCACGAATTATTGAGTAGATTACATGTGCAAAAAGATTTGTTAGGTTAAGTTAAATATTTTTCATATATTTAATTGATTTAAATGAATTATTATAAATAAAAATTCAAATAAATAAATAAAAAATGAAGAAATACTTCCCTTTGGGCCAAGTGGTCGTTCACATGCCATGGATGATGAATTGTGGAAGAAAAATAGGCCCATTAGCAATTTTAGGTCATTTGAATCAATGTTGACTTTTCAAAATATCCAAAAATTTCCCAACTTCCACAAGGCATAACTTGCTCAATTTTAAAGCTTTTCTCATGTTCGTGGACATTTTGGAAAGGTCTTTGAGTCCTCTAACCAATGCCTTTGGTCCCATGTCATTTTGATTTACCAATATCAAGTTATGGCCTTTGACTTAAAGTACCTTTTTGTTGACTTTTGAAAATGACCTATAATGTTGAAATTGATAACTTTTTGTGAGAGCATTTCTTGGACTTGAAGTATGAAGATGAGTTGTAGGAAATATCTTTCTATTCAAAATGAGCTTTGGATGGAATTTTTCTGATGATCCATGTGAAAGTTATGCCCTGGTCAATTTACAGTTGACTTTTCAGCTGTCCAAATAAGGAAACTTTTGCATCTTGATGATTTTTGAGCCAAGCTTTGAGAATCATGATCAAGCATTGATAAAATGATGTTTGTGGCTTCAAAATGATATGTTGACCAAAAATTTGAACTTTTGACTGTCAAATGACCATTTTGCCCCTATAGTTGACTGTAGTGCAATTAGGGTTTTTGACTGTGCAATTTTGTGCTGAATGTCTTGAAACTTGATATGAGGATGCTTGACCATATTTGTAGGCATGTGAGACTTGATTGGACCTTTGGAAACTTCATTTTCTGTATCAGAACACAAACCCTAATTTTGACTATTTAGGAGACCCTTGACTGTGCAACCCTTGGGGAATTTTGAAGCTTGACTTGGCAATTCTTTGAAGAATATGGGAGGGCAAATTTTGGGGTACAACAGTTGCCCCTGTTCAATCTTATTAGACCTGAGGATGCAGATTGGCTGACGTGCCTTTCGTAATCCGAGGGTAGAAGATGATTGAACACTAGAGTGCCCAGAAATTTGCGCTCACATAGTAGCAGTGTGATGATGGAATGGGCTTATAGATGCCATTTAGAGATTGGTGAATAGGATGATGGGCTTATAGATGCCATCTGGATGTTGATCGCGTAAGAGATTCCTTAGCGAGAACCTGCACACCTGCAAAAGAAAAATGAGTACCTGACATGTTGCAGGAGTTGGTCTTCAGATGCTTTGTATGGATGTGTCCTGACTGGTTACAGGAGCTGGATCTGGTGTTCTTCAGACGTGCCCTGGCGAGATACAGGAATCGAGTCTGGTAATGTTAGTTTTCAACGGATACACCCTGGCAAGATACATGAATCGAGTCTGGAATTAGTAAAGTTGGTGAGTTGTCTCTACTGACAGGTTATCCTCATGGACGAGTGGTCTTTAACGACGGGTGTCTGTAACGACGAGTGTCTATAACAACGAGTGTCTATAACGACGAGTGTCTATAACGACGAGTGTCTATGACGACGAGTGTCTATGACGACGAGTGTCTATGACGAAGAGTGTCTATGACGACGAGTGTCTATAACGACGGGTGTCTATAACGACGGGTGTCTATAACGACGAGTGTCTATAACGACGAGTGTCTATAACGACGAGTGTCTATCACGACGAGTGTCTATCACGACGAGTGTCTATCACGACGAGTGTCTATCACGACGAGTGTCTATCACGACGAGTGTCTATAACGACGAGTGTCTATAACGACGAGTGTCTATAACGACGAGTGTCTATAACGACGAGTGTCTATAAAGACGAGTGTCTATAACGACGAGTGTCTATAACGACGAGTGTCTATAACGACGAGTGTCTATAACGACGAGTGTCTATAACGACGAGTGTCTATAACGACGAGTGTCTATAACGACGAGTGTCTATAACGACGAGTGTCTATAACGACGAGTGTGTATAATGACGAGTGTCTATAACGACGAGTGTCTATAATGACGAGTGTCTATAACGACGAGTGTCTATAACGACGAGTGTCTATAACGACGAGTGGAAGTAAATTTAACTGGATATGTCTTCTTTGACTGGATGAGCATCAGAAAAACCTTGGGGATTTAACTGGGCTTGTCTTCTTTGACTTTAGGAAGTAATTTAACTGGACATGTCTTCTTTGACTGGATTTGTCTACTTTGACATAGCTGATCATTTAACTGTATCCTTCCTGAAAGGTGAAGGTCAATCATATGCAGTGCATGATATGGATCAAACAACGACATAAATGAGATTGTATGACATGACACACATATGCATGTATCATGATGTATGAAAATGTGATATTTATGAATGTATCTTTGTCTAGGAAAATAGATCCTTGACAGATGCCGGGAGGTCAAATCCTGGGCTGATGTTGGAGGACAGATTTTGCTTCCGCTGGATGATAGTTGCAAGTATACCGGTAGGAGAAGATGACTCCGTTGGGGAATGAACTTAGCGAGTGGATTTCCCTGCAGGGGGAAAAATACTCTAACGATCTTGCTGGGAAGCTATACTCTGTGGGGAGAGAGATATTTTGCTGAGTTCTTGATAATAACTTGCTGGGGATATTCTTTGTTGTATTGGAAGTATGAATAGACTTTGCTGGGGATAAGAGAACTGTATTGACGACGACCTTTCCGTGGCTTTTGGCTGAGGATAACCCAGTTATATCCTGTTAAGGAAATAACTCTTTAAATACGGCCGGGCGACGCATTCGTGCTCTACTAGGGATAAGCTTAGTGCTTGGAGAGACGGATTCCAACTCTCTTGGGGAAACTGGATTGGACTCTCCTGGGGAAGTATTGAACTGTATTGGTTGCGTTCTTCGACGGAACCTACCTTGATACCTTGGAGGATCGAACAATTAAATCGCTTAGACAACTCTTTACTGCCCCTGTTTCTGAGGTGGGAGAGGAAGACCTGTGACGTGCTGATAGTTGTTGATGGACAAACCTTCTTCTGGTAGGCGAGTGACAAGATGCTGGGACATAGTCGTACGCTTTTGATCCCTAACTTTTGCCTGGACCGCCCTTTCGGGTTTTCAATCCATCGGGATACCCATTTTTGCCCAAGCCGCCTTTTCAGGTTTTCGACTTGCCGGGTGTACAGATTTTTTTCATTTCATCCCTTCATTTTGCCCGAACCCTTTTGGTTCGCCGGGAAGCCCTTATTTTTGCCTAGGTGTGTCAACCTAGCGGGTCTTTGATTATGCGTAGTATTTTTCCGACTATGTCTGTTCTCAGAAAGTAGGGAGTTGCCCCTGTTAGAAGTGTTTTGTCATGCCCCCAGAAGATTTTCGACCAGGCAAGATTCGTTGTTGAAATGCCCCAGGTGGCTCATGCGGAGATTTTCCCCAGGCTATTTGGCCTCTGAGAGATTCTCCGAATCTTGATTTAACTGCCCCAGATGATGGACAATAGTCATGCCATGCCCCTTGATTGGAGATACTCTTGTTCATTAGACTTTCATTATGCGAATTTCCCTGCTGTTCAAACAAAAAGTCATATGCAAACAAAGTTATGTTAAAAATGCAAAGCCTACGTCTGTCTTGAAGATTTTGAAAATGCATTCTTTTCATAAAACAAGTGAATGTTTGTAAAACGTGATGTCAACTCCGTATTTTATCGCAAGCCTTAAGGAGTCAGGATACCTTTCGTAACAGTATGCTTTCGAACTAACCCATGCTTCAGCTAGGACTTTTAAGGGTTATAACGTGGCCTGGTTCACGGTTTAAGAAACAAAGGATAAAGGCTCAAATTATTTGTACCCACCCACTCTTCGTGATGTGCTCCAAACCTAAACTCAGTTGATCATACGTTAGACCTTGTTTGAGTCTTTGCTCTGATTTTCCGGTGATGATTCGGATGTTGATAACTTATTTTGAATAGGCAGTCATTCCTTTTTGTTATTGAGGGTTTGTAGGACCTCTTTCTTCTTTTTGATTTTTGTTATCCCTTTCTTTTTTTTTTTGCCTGAACTGTTTCCTTTTTTGGAATTACAGTCAGCGGGATGCCCCAGTTTTGTAAGTCTCCTTCATTGGTTTTGACTTTATGGGTTTTTGATTTTGGTAATGACTGCCTGTCTTTATGATTATTCGGAACCATCACTGTCTTTTGTTTATTTAAGGACCCCTTTGGTGCCATTCGTTATGCACTTGGATCAACTGAGAGACTACCCTGCCCCAGGTTATGATTAAGGGTTTTAAATTTCGAAAAGAAAAACTCCTACTTCTTTGGCTCAGAGGGGTTGACGAGGGATTATCTTTCTTATAACTCCAGTGTTTAGGGATTGAAACAATGCCTGTACCTCATCAGCGGGGTCTGTTCAAAAGCATACTGTAAAGATAGCGGTATCGTTTTCGTCATCCTCCCTCAAGAGGCTTAGAATTATTAATCGAGAGTTGGCATCAGAAAAAATATGAAAATAATTTGCACATAGTGAATACGAAATAATTACTTCAAAACAGACATGTGTAGTGCATTAATGAAATAACAATGTTTGACATGAAACAAAATGTTTGAACAATTGAAAGAAGATTACAAATTGAACATTCGAATGAACAAAAAATCCAATCCTAGCCATGTCTTGGCAAGGGAGCAGTTGTCACATTGGGAGTCTCTGGAGAGTCAAGTTGGACTTCCTTTGCATCAATCAGATCTTGAACCCTATTCCTCAAAGTCCAACAGTCATCTGTAGCATGCCCCGGGCTGTCAGAATGATAGGCGCAGCGAACATTGGGATTGTACCTTGAAGGTGTCCTGTTAGGATTCTTCGGGGGATCCATGAGAGTTACCAACTTGGTTTCCAGCAGCTGTGGCAATATCTGTGACAAGGTCATGCCGAGGGGGGTAAATTGCCTCTTAGGTCTTTCTTCCCTTTGTTGGTGGTGACGCTGAGGAGTACCGGCCGGCTTTGCAATAGCTACTGTGTTGACAGCACTAGATTCTCTTTTGGACGGTTTCTTCTCAGTGTTCGAGGAATCACCATTCTGTATTTTCCCCGACTTGATGCCAGCTTCTATTCTTTCCCCGGTCAAGACCAAATCTGTAAACCCAGCGGCAGAATTCCCAATCAGGTGGTTGAAGAATGGACCAGACAAGGTCCCCAAGAACATGTCGACGAGCTCGCGGTCAGTTAGAGGTGGTTGTACCCTTCCAGCAAGGTCCCTCCATTTTTGGGCATATTCTTTGAAACCTTCATCCGTACCCATAGACATCCCCTGAAGCTGAGTGCGCGTGGGAGCGAGGTCGGCATTGTACTGGTACTGCTTGTAGAATGCAGTGGCTAAGTCTTCCCAGGTACGGATGTTGGCTCCATTCAGTTGATAGAACCAGTCAAGCTGAGTCCCTGAAAGACTTTCCTGGAAAAAGTGGATCCATAAGTTCCTGTCGGCCGTGTAGGGCTGGATCCTCCTCATGTATGACCTGAGATGCAGCTTTGGACATGATGCCCCGTCGTACTTTGCAAAGGCAGGTGCCTTGAATTTGTGCGGGATCACTACCCCAGAAGACAGACCTAGATCCTCGAAGTCCAGGCCAGGCACTTTTTGTATCTCCATAGCACTTAGCCGGTCTTCCAACTGTTTGTACCTATCCTCGGCCGAAGGGTACTGTTCGTCATTGAAATCTGTCTTATTGTCAGAGACCACTGGGCTGGGAATCCTTTCCTCTTGATGACTGCCTTTCCCCACAGATGGGGTTGTCCTCTCAGCTTCATCCTGCAGTGTGTTCCCAGATCTGCGTCTAGGGCTGAACAAAACAGTCCTCTTCTTCTTCTTTTCCTTCTTCAAGAGCAGAGCCTTCAGATCTTGTTGCCCCTGGGTCAAATTCATGATCAGCCCTTGGAACTGGGCGTTCTGAGCCTGGAGGGCCTTGATAGTGTGCTCGGTTGAGGATTCAGGATTCATGACGAGACTGCTGAAATAAACAGCGAAGAAGGTAAGCAACCTGCAGAGAAAGGGTACCTGTTATGCAATGATATGTATGATATGCATGCAATGATTTCAAGGACCTCGAGGGGTAAACAAATTGTTAGAGTTGGAAACTGGTAACTTGATTGAAGGAACTTCCTGTTGTAGAGAGCCCTTCTTCAAGGGTCAAAGGCTCACCATATCCAGTGGGTCATAGCCCCTAACAATCTTGGCTCGGGGAACCTTCTTCAAGTGTCAAAGCTCACCATATCAAGTGGGTCATAACCCCTAACAATCTTGGCTCGGGGAACCTTCTTCAAGTGTCAAAGCTCACCATATCAAGTGGGTCATAGCCCCTGACAACCTTGGCTTAGAGGAAAATAAATCCTCTTTGCCCCTTGCTGGGATAGTTGATTCCCCATGACCTGCATCGCAAGCCGTTGAGATCCTTGAAACGGGTTAGGATGTATGCAATGGTATGATGTTATGTCATGCATGGGGTAATGTAAGTAACCCTGTTATGGGTCCCAATTAAGGACTGCAAACCAAAACCTGCAAGAAACTCAAGTAAAACCTATTATGAGTCCTAATTAAGGACTATAACAAAACCTGCAAGAAACTCGGTGAACTTTGTTATGAGTCCTACTTAAGGACTACAAACAAAACCTGCGAGAAGCTCAAGTGTCAGACAACAAGCATGCAAGTAGTCAAGTACGAAGGCACACAAGTCACACAAAAGAAACCCTTAGAGTTTAGGCCAGCACGAGGTCTAGGTATTACCCTCTTTCAGTTTGTTGGTTCATACCTGTCCTATCAAAGTAACCGGGTTCTTAGAGGATCCCAATATCATTGACTACCCTCAATCGGTCATAACTCCAGCATCGCAATCTTTTCTTGCAGCCGGAACCATCACGAGAGTTTAGCCTCAATGGGCGTAGCATACTGCTACTGTTCTATTGGCCAAGTTGGGTCATTTAAGGTTCTATGGTCGGTTGGTGTTTAATGACTCCTCAGAAGACCCATATTCTCCTCGTTGCAACACAAGGGATATCGGTACAGACCAAGGTGCCACACCAACGTAGCCACTGCTTCACCCATACCGGTCTACGCCAGACAGGTCCCTCACAGCTTATGCTACCTAACAGGGTATCCCCAGATCCGGGTTAGGATCTATGTAACTCCCATGCAACCCACAAATTTAAAGCAGACAAGTCAATACAATTGAAAACACAGTTATGAACTAACCCTAAGGTACACCTCACTTTAAGTTTAGGTTCCCCAGCAGAGTCGCCAGTTCTGTGATCGGTGGATCTGGAACTGACTGTTTAACGCTGGTTCGCGAAATGTCGCGGAAGCAAGAGTCGCCACCGTCTTTTATTTTCTCCAAATGGAAAGGACAAAAGCACAGAAAAATTCCTTAAAGAGATTGCTCTCGGTTAGGGAGGTAGGTTATAGAAAGGGAAGGTGTTAGCACCCTTTCTATCCATGGTTATCCATGGGCTCTTAGATACTTGCTCATTGTGTTTTCAAAAATGGTTTGTTTGCTTTTCAATGTGGGTTTTAAAAAAGTTTCTTTGAAAATTCCAGTTCGACTCTTGTATCGGTCCTCAAGAGTGTTTGAAAGTTTGCTTTCGAAAGCTTTTGAAAATGTGTCGGTGTGAAAAGTATTTTTGATTTGTTTTGAAATTAGAGCAAGTATCTACGAGAACCTACCTACCCTAAGGAATTCGTCTGTGTAAATGTCCTTTAAAGTAGTGCCATCCCACCATTGAGAGGTAGGTAGCACCACCGTTGGAGGTGTTCGGGTCAATTCGAGGTTCGAGACATGGTGATCACCGGAGCAATAGGAAGACACCTTAGAAGCTACCCTCATGCCAGGTTCCCGGATCATGAGGACTTACTAAGACGTCCTCTACTCGACGATCACCTTTCGAGGCAAGGCAACAGTGAGGCGTACCCTAGGGGTGGTGTGTGCGATTTGTGTGTCGTTTTCATTTGCATTTATCTTGTCATGTTATTGGTGTTCTACGCTTGTTTTTATTTTTGTCCATACATTCTTTCATGCCTTTGATTAACAGTTAAAAAGTTGCGAGAAAAGTAAATTCTAAGCTATTACAAATGGCGCGGGTCCACATCGCCAAAATTAAACCAAGACCCGATTTGACGGAAAAATAAAGAAAGTAAAAGAAAAGTGCGAGAAATTATTTACAAGGTTACATGACCTTGGGAGAGATACATAAATATTTAAACGAAAAAGAAATAAGTATGCGAATTGATAAGAAATTAAGAACGAGGGCGTTGGACCCTTTTGCAAAAATTGAATTAATGATGGAGTTAATTAATTAAAAAAAAGAACTTGTTTTTTGGGTATTTTTTAGTATTTTAGGATTTAATATGAAAAAAAACAAATTAATTAAAATAAACACTAACCCTAATTCTAATGGCTTTTAATTTATTAAGAAAACATTGAATTTTAACCTAAATTAAACCTAATTTTTATATACAAATTTAATTATAAAATAAATATTTAACTATTTAATCATTTATGTAAGAAAAATAAAGAGGATGAATAATTATTAATAAAACCCTATTTCTACATTTTTTAGATTTTTGTTAAAAGAATTAAAATTAAAACCTTACTTAAAACTAAATTTAATTACATGCATTTATTTATGAAAATACTAGAAATAAAAATATTTATTATCTTTTTATCTTTTTTTCTGATTTTTTTGTGGTATTTTTTATATTTATGAAACTAATAAATTAATTAAACAAATAATTAAAAATAATAATTGGAAATAAAGAAATAAAGAAAAAATAAAAATAATGAAAGGGTTTGTAAACCTGGGGGGTTCAAGCCCCAAATAGGAGGTGTTTCCTTCAGCAATTTGGCCCATCAACCTTTAGGCCTGGTGGACTTTTTAGGACACGTACCCCAGCGTTGACTAGAGCCTACCATGCTCCCCAAATCCTGGCCCTTGGATGGATGAAAGTGGACGCGTGGATGGCTGATTAGGAAGGTGTATGGTGCGCTCCAATCTTGAAACTGCATATGAACATGGATTGCAAAATAATATGGGAAATAATGAAGACCTGGGGCTCGAACCCAGGTCATGTACTTTGTCACCACTACACCTTGCCAACCGTGCCAATTTGCTTTTCTGTAATCAATATAACAAACAAATATAATAAAATAAATATTCGTTAGCGTTTCGTTTTCCGCGCGAAATTTGAACTGGCCAATCATCTAACGCCACGATATCGTCTTCTTCTTCATCCCTGAAATACAAAAACATAGGCCACGGTTTTCTGAGCGTTTTCTTAGGCCGGTTTTGGGAAAATAGCGACTAGCCCTAGGGCGCTTATAAATTGAGCGCGAGGGTAGCTTCTTCTTCGTCCAAATGCGCTGATCATGACCACGGTAACGTGGTATCCCAATTTTGCCTCATGTTGAAACCCCTAATTTGAAACTCTGCAAACCCTAAAAAGCAACAATGACATCTGGGCATATAATGCGTAAAACTTCAATCAAGGCATATGGTTAGCTTGCAAACACTTCACTGATCATGAATATATGAACAAAACGCTATGAATGTGCATGGATATTAAAACACGATAATGAAAAAAAAATGGAAAAGTGTGACTTCTGTATACCGTTTCAAAGCGTTAGGATTGATGTTTTTGATTGGAATACGTCCTATAATGCTTGAGGAAGCTAATGAGATGGAAATCCTGGCTTGAAACCACCTACAAATTAGTTTTCAGTATTGAGTTTTTTTGCAAAAAATTCCAAGTTTGATAATGGTTTCTAGCGCAGCTTTTCTGGTCTTTTACATTAGGTTTTTGTTCTATGCTTATGTATGAATCAATTAGGTCAAGAAAAACAAAACAAATCAATTGCATTCATGGTTTTGAGATTTGATTTTCAATCATATTTTTTTCAATCTTTTTCATGCAATTTTGTACCAATCATGATCCAATCAATCCAAATCTTTCCATATTGAATTATGCACGAATTATTGAGTAGATTACATGTGCAAAAAGATTTGTTAGGTTAAGTTAAATATTTTTCATATATTTAATTGATTTAAATGAATTATTAAAAATAAAAATTCAAATAAATAAATAAAAAATGAAGAAATACTTCCCTTTGGGCCAAGTGGTCGTGCACATGCCATGGATGATGAATTGTGGAAGAAAAATAGGCCCATTAGCAATTTTAGGTCATTTGAATCAATGTTGACTTTTCAAAATATCCAAAAATTTCCCAACTTCCACAAGGCATAACTTGCTCAATTTTTAAGCTTTTCTCATGTTCTTGGACATTTTGGAAAGGTCTTTGAGTCTTCTAACCAATTCCTTTGGTCCCATGTCATTTTGATTTACCAATCTCAAGTTATGGCCTTTGACTTAAAGTCCCTTTTTGTTGACTTTTGAAAATGACCTATAATGTTGAAATTGATAACTTTTTGTGAGAGCATTTCTTGGACTTGAAGTATGAAGATGAGTTGTAGGAAATATCTTTCTCATCAAAATGAGCTTTGGATGGAATTTTTCTGATGATCCATGTGAAAGTTATGCCCTGGTCAATTTACAGTTGACTTTTCAGCTGTCCAAATAAGGAAACTTTTGCATCTTGATGATTTTTGAGCCAAGCTTTAAGAATCATGATCAAGCATTGATAAAATGATGTTTTTGGCTTCAAAATGATATGTTGACCAAAAATTTGAACTTTTGACTGTCAAATGACCATTTTGCCCCTACAGTTGACTGTAGTGCAATTAGGGTTTTTGACTGTGCAATTTTGTGCTGAATGTCTTGAAACTTGATATGAGGATGCTTGACCATATTTGTAGGCATGTGAGACTTGATTGGACCTTTGGAAACTTCATTTTCTGGATCAGAACACAAACCCTAATTTTGACTGTTTAGGAGACCCTTGACTGTGCAACCCTTGGGGAATTTTGAAGCTTGACTTGGCAATTCTTTGAAGAATATGGGAGGGCAAATTTTGGGGTACAACACTTGTCCATAGTACCGGAAAGTATATTCCCTAGATCTCACCCAGATATAGAGCAGGATGCCTGCTCTGATACCAATTGAAATTCTGGTATCAAATATGTGATGTCGAAGGAGATGTCATGACACAAATATCTGAGGACAATATAAAATGCAACAATATTAGAAGCAGTAAAAACACAAGGGATTGTTAAGCCAATTCGATGTACAACAACACCTACTCTGGGGGCTACCAAGCCAGGGACAAGTCCACTAAATAATATTAATTCATAGACCCTCAGTAAACAACCAGTTTACGATCTAATCACTTAATCACTACCCGTGCTATACTTCTACCTAAGACACACCCAGGTATGAGGCCCTCCTCAAATCCCTTCAATCACTAACAGTGAAGAACAACAGAAATATTATGTTTTAAGGACTTCAATCATTCAATACTTAAAAGCTTATGAATGACCCACAATTAACAACTCAAATTACAACTCAAGTATTAAACCAATACTTAGAATGTATTACAATTAAAATTACTTATACTTCTAAAAGAGAAAGAATAAGTTCTTCTATAAAAGTTGTGGTGTAATGAATAAGGATGAAAGTCCTCATAAAGGCGCAACTGTGGGCTTGGGCTGAAAAACAATATTCCTATCCCTTGAATATTTCCATGAAAACAAGCTAAGATATAATCCATAAGGATAATGCAAATAGAAAAATACTCCTCCATATTTTTGGCAAACTATGAGTTACAAATCTTGAATAATGGCGCGTATAAAAACAGGAAACTGGAAACAGATATGAAGTCACGTTCAGATCAGGAGGAAGATGTCAAGACATCTGCTTTGACATCATTCGAAACCAGTTTGCTTCATTTAGTAAAACATTATCAAGTCAGTGTTTTACAAAAATTGCTGCCAACAAACACTTACAAAATAAGATAGAAATCAAGGTAAGTGGGTTGGTTATGCAAATGGATGATATTATAACCCTAAACATCTACGGTACTCCACCAGAACCTCTTTGAAAATATGTGTATTTTGATAAAAAGAAATATTTACAAAATAGATTATGGAGATGAGGAAAGAAGTATTTTTTTACAATTTTTGATTTGATAAAGCTTCCAACGAGCTCTAGGCCTACATACCAATAATGTGAAATGTTGAAATCAAAACCCATGTAGTTCGGGTAAAAAAGACCAAAATAGTTTGTTATGATTGGTTTTAATGTAAAAGATATTTCTTCTTATCTGAGTGGAAAACCACATAACTATGACAATCATGGCAAAAAGAAAACTTGCTTCAACTTAAATATAGAGAACTTATATCCTATACCAACTCAACAGTGCAAGTCTCATCATATAAGTGAAAAGTTACTTCAATATTACCATGTTTGTTAAAGTGGTCAGGTTTGCAAACACTTAAAGAAAAGACTTATATCTTAAACTTTTTGAAAAGTTTAAAAGAAAAAGAAATGAACCAAGGCACAAAAAGTTTGAGTGAGGTTAATGAATTTGAGTCTTTTGAAAGAGGTCAAAGTATGATTAAGTAGAAAAAGGTCTTGATTAAGAAAAAGAGTTTTGAAAAAGCATGGACCTAAGTCCAAGTTTATTATGAAAGCGGTTCAAGTTTGAAAACAATAATCCTTTGAAAAAGGGAGAAGATTTTGAAAATTAAATAAGAATGAGAGGAGATGAAGATACTATCCTAAAGTATAAAGTAAAATTTAAGGTAGGAAAGGTCTAACAAACAAGAAGACAACACTTGAGATAATGAAGTCAGTGTAGAATTCTCATCCTTTGGATTAATGCCACAAGCACCAAATAGAATAAGAGCATACCAATCATAAATGTGAAAATAAATCACAAGTAAATAAGTATCAAAGAAGACCAAGGTATTTAAAACCCAAAGCAAGGTCTTGAATATTGATTCATGTGCCATATATATCACTTAAGGCCAACATAAAAACCCCTGCACTCAGAAGATTTCCTAATACACAAGTAATATAACAATGAAGTAACACAAGGTTCAAAGGTCTCAAGGTCTCACAACCTCATAACTCCAAGAGATCCACAACTATAATATTCCAAGGATAGTAACCAATAGTCTATAAAGAGCCTTAAATATTTTAATGTTCAAGTTAGATTATTGTTGTTTTAGGAACAAAAGAAAAGTCCAAGTTGACAAAAGAAAAGTACATAAATGTGATACTGTGGGAGAACTGACTTGGGTGTTTTGCGTTTGATCGCAATTGTTATAGATAGCAAGAGTCGCCACCGACTTTTCTTTTATCCAAAAGGAAAGGCAAAAAAGATAAGGAAAGACCTTTAGAGATGTTTTTGAGTTCAGGGGGTAGACTATGAAAAAGGGAAGGTATTAGCACCCTTTTCATCCGTAGTTATCTACGGACTCTTAGTTGCTTGCTAGATCACTTGCTTTTGTTTTAATGTGCTTGTGGTGTGGGTTTTGAAAGTATTTTGAAAATGTCTTCTTTGTAATGGTTCTCGTTGCTATAAGAACGCGTATAAAGTGTTATTTTGAAAATAGTTCAAAGAGGTGTTTGTGGCATGTGTTTTTTGAAAGTGATTTTGAAATGGTGTCTTTGTAATGACTCTCGTTTCTATAAGAACGCGTACAAAGTGTTGTATTTTGAAAATGTTTCAAAATGAAAGTGTAGGTGTATAAAATGTTTTTGTTGTGAGCAAGCGAGCAACTAGGAGCGAATCTACCTACTCAAAAAGGACTTAAATGTTCTTTTCCTCCTCCTTTAGATGTTGCTATCTTACCATTGTTTTGGTAAGAAGCCTCATCGTTGGATGTGAAGGGACAAGCATGTGACGTTTGTATAGTCATAGAAGGAAACCTATGGGATGTTTTAGCAATATAGTTTTAGGGACTAGATCGTTTACCAATGGCAATATCGTGGGTCATCGAGGGACTACGATCTTTTATCGAGGGTCTTTGCTAAAACGCCTATGTTCGAGGGACATGACTATTTTTTGATACGAAACAAGTGGGATTACCCTAAAGGGGTACATGTGTGCAAAGCGTATTGGATTGCATGCATTTAGTCTTTGATTTTTGGGTTGTCTATTTGTTGTTTTTATCTTGCCATACACACCTAATTACTAGCATTTATATGAAAGCGATAAATTGCGGAAAGTAAAGATTCTATGCTATTACAATCATTAGGGGGGTGGGGTGTACAAATTTACAAATGGAGATTACAAGAAATTAAAAGTCCTAATTATTTATTACAACCATATTGAAATAATACACAAGAAATGTAAAATGGGTTTGTTTTGTTTAAGTAAAGAAATAAGTTTACTTAATAAAATATTTTTGATCCTTTAGTTTAAAAAGAGATAAGATAAAGTATGTAAATATAAAAATGTTTTTATATTGGTGTTTTTGGTTATTAAAAGCTAAAATACGATAAATAAGGGAAAAAGGAGTCAGAATCAGCGCATTGCTGAAACGAGAAGGAACATAAGTTCTGACTCTGATACGCTGCAAGAGAGAAAATGTTAGTAGGAAAGTAGAGGGTTAGAAGTTCTGGGCCTAGGTACACCAAGTTCTGAGGTTGTTGGGAATAAAGGAAAACCTAGAAGTTCTTATTGTTGAAGGGGTTCAGAAGCTATAATGTAGCTGGGAACCTAGAAGTTCTAATGTCACTGGCAAATCAGAAGTTTTGGCTATTTGAGAGAGTAAGGTGATAATGTTGTTGGGTAAGGTTGTCTAGAAGTTATGATTTAGGAATATTGTTTGACAGATAAATGGGTTAAAATGTCACTAAATAAACCTAAAAAAAGATACTTCTGGGACTAGAACTCAGGCCCCCTAGCACTAATGTCTTATGCGTACACTGTCTACCACTGGGGTGGTTGTACATCCGGTATTAGAAGAAAAAACATAAATATATATCACAAAGTAAACTCTGGTGATACATTCCAACTCTTTCTTCATGCTAATCAGAACATCTACAACTTAATCATTTCTCAACAGAACAGAAAAACACAAACATAGCAATTATGGCAGGTTTACATCATGGTTTCAGAAACATAAAAAAATGTCAAGACTGTAAATCAGAAACAAACATGTATATGCTAATCCTAGTTTCCATAAGAAGTTCTGAATTGATGTTCTCCCTACTTAAGCAGACAAATACATGAAACCTCGGAATATGTACAACATCAGAATCAGAATATCTACATTCTATTTTAGATATGCAAGTTTAACAATGCCTATGTGATATGATGAGAGTCAGCCGAAGCTTACCTTACAGCTGGAGAAACTCCTGTGAACTGGAGCCTGGTTCTGACTGCTTGTAATGTTCTGATCAGCTTACTCATGTGCTCAATGGACTGGAACAACCTTTAACTTGGGTTAGGAATGGCTGGAAAGTTTAGAAGTTGTATGAATGATTTGGTCAAGAAACACTTGAGGGAAGTTGGAGTTTGAATGCAAGAATAAAAAACTAGCAGGTTTTGTATTTGTGTTTGCAGTTTCGGATTCCTGGAATTTTTAGCAAGGTTTCAAAGCTTGTTCTTTTTAGTTTTTTTTTCCACCGGGCCCTTCATAGTTGCAAATGAAGTT
Source organism: Vicia faba (assembly GCA_948472305.1). Classification (NCBI taxonomy): domain Eukaryota; kingdom Viridiplantae; phylum Streptophyta; class Magnoliopsida; order Fabales; family Fabaceae; genus Vicia; species Vicia faba. Next base: position 68,918 of record CATIWC010003430.1, read on the forward strand.
TAATTTATAAGCAAGAATTTTGTAGCTTGGATAAGTCAAAACTACCACCATCATTAGCGTGCTGGCTTTTTCTTGAAGCAAGATAAACAAGTATGGTGGTTAGCAGCTTTTAGCCGTGCCTAAGTTGGATTCGTAAGCATGAATTAAAGAAAAGTACCCTCAAAAGCAAAAGCAAAGCATGGGCCCAGCATACTCTTGTACAAAAGTTTGCTTTTTCAAGGACATCAATGTACTTCTATGCCACACGTGGGGAAATCCTTTGGATAAAAACTCAAAAGTGGTTGTGAGAATTAAATGATGATGAGAGTTATCAAACCAGAAATCCTGCAATGTGAGATTATGCATCATAGCTTAATTTTGGGTCAGAAGTTTAGCATCAATGCAACTTAGAACAAACATCTAACTTCTGATCCTTGAGTCTCTTTGCTCCAGTATATTCTGAGCGAGTTCTCAGACTTTCCATATAACTTATGACATGCTTTGTAAGCCCTCTTTGAGTTACTATGGAAACTTCTGACTGAACCTATGTGAAAACTGACCCAGAACTTGTAACCAAACTCTGTCTTGGAAGTGTCCAGAATTTGCTTAGTGCTTCAGTTTCATGGACGTGCCTTCAAAGATTTATAACTTTAAATCCTAGCATTTCTAGGAGAAGTTATATTCTGCAATGTTTGAAATCTTGTTTAGGTCTACAACTCTGGTGTCAGAAGTTCTTCCAGAATCAGCTTGCACCATGGTGAAAATCTGGCCAGAAGTTCTGAACTTATCATCTTTCCTAAACACTTCGAAAAAAATTCTAAGTATTTAGAATTTTTACTTTTCCAAAGTAATTTTGACTTTTGAATATGCAAATGACCATTTTGCCCTTGTGAATGACTTTCTTGAAAAACTTGTAATTCAAGGCTTGGAATTGGATGGAAGAAAACCTGAGGGTCCAAGATGATCCTTTGAGAAATGAGAGGGTAAATTATGGGGTACAACAACTGCCCCTGTTCAATCTTCTTATGCTTGAAGAGTTAGATTGGCGAATCTTCTATTCGTGACTTGAAGGTGGAAGATGATTGAACACTAAAGTGCCCAGAAATTTGCACTCGATGATGTGGTGGTTGATTGTGTAGAGATTGGGCTTAAAGATGCCATTTGGAGAAATGATGAATAGTTGTTGGATATGGGCTTAAAGATGCCATCCGAAGGTGATTGTTAACGGAAATTAGACTAAGTCTAAACTTGACTTCAACTGGAAAAGAATAAGAATAAATCTTGGAGAGATTTATTTGATCCAGAAGAAATGTCTACCAGAAAGAATCGGGATAAACCGTTGAGAGATTTAAACTGAACTAGTAGAGGTATTGGATTAACTTTGATTGGAATGGAAATCAGAAGAATCTTATGATCAATTCAACTGAACCAGACAAAAGTCTTGGAATATCTTCAACTGGAATAGAAATTAGAGAGATCTTAATGTTGATCTGACTGAACCAGAGAAGGTCTTAGATTAACTTTGACTAGAATGGAAATCAGAAGAATCTTATAATCGATTCAACTGAACCAGACAAAAGTCTTGGAATATCTTCAACTGGAATAGAAATCAGAGAGATCCTAGTGTCAATTTGACTGAACCAAAGAATGTCTTTTTTGATAATGATGTGTGATGAAGGAATCTGAGATGATTGCTACTCCAAAAAGATGATGAAGGAATCTTGGACGATTACTACCTCAGCAGGATGATGAAGGAATCTTGGACGATTACTACCTCAGCGGGATGATGAAGGAATCTTGGACGATTGCTACCTCAGCGGGATGATGAAGGAATCTTAGACGATTGCTACTCCAAAAAGATGATGACCTTCTGTTGATCGATCTTTCCTGAAAAGGTAAAGAGTTAGTTATATGTAATGTCATGATGTATGCATTGCGTAATGATGTTCTCAAAATAAATGAGATTTGTGTTATATGTATTTGTCACTTATGTAATATGATGCATGAAATGCGAAACATTGTTGGAATGTAATTTTGTCTTGGAAAATAAATCCTTGACAAATGCTGGGGAGTCACTAAATCCCGGACTGCTGTTGAAGAGTAGGTGTGTCTTCAGAATTTGCTTGGAATGTTTCTACTGAGGATTCCTATTTTGTTAAGGAGAACTCCGCTGGGGAATGTTGAAAAATCTGTGGAGAGTGTTGATTCCTGTTTGGGGAAAAGAGTTCAGGAGCCTCGATTGTCTATTGCTCTACTGGAGAGTCAAAGTTGAACTGATATCTGGTCGGGTCCAGGCTTCACAGTAACTTGTTACATTGAACTGTTATCTGGTCGTATGCAGGCTTCAGCGGTTTGAAGAAATTAAGTTGTTATCTGGTCGGGTCCAGGATTCGGTGATTAAGTTGTTATCTGGTCGGGTCCAGGCTTTAACTTGAATCTGAGGTATACTACTATTCGGTCGAGTCCAGGCTTCACAGTAACTGACATAGTAAACTGCTATCTGGTCGGATTCCAGGCTTCACAATGCTTTATACTGTTATCTGGTCGAAATCCAGGCTTCACAGTGTCTTTGAAGAAGTGAACTACTATTTGGTCGGATTCCAGGCTTAGCAGCACCTTATACTGTTATCTGGTTGAAATCCAGGCTTCATAGTGTCTTTGAAGAAGTGAACTACTATCTGATCGGATTCCAGGCTTTGCATCACCTTATACCGTTATTTGGTCGAAATCCAGGCTTCACAGTGTCTTTGAAGAAGTGAACTACTATCTGGTCGGATTCCAGGCTTCGCAGAACCTTATACAGTTATCTGGTCAAAATCCAGGCTTCATAGTATCTTTGAAGAAGTGAACTATTATCTGGTTGGATTCTAGGCTTCATAGCACCTTACTGAATTTGATTATTATCTGGTCGGATTCCAGGCTTCATAACAAATTCTTGAAAGGATGAAGTTGAACTGATATCTGGTCGGGTCCAGGCTTCATAACAACTTACTGAAGTTAACTGTTATCTGGTCGGTTTCCAGACTTCATAGTAACTTACTAGGGATTGTAGAGTAGTCTACTGGGGAAGAGGAATTGTGGTCCTTTGATTTGTAGAAGTCGGAGAGGCAAACTTAAGCTGGGGAATCCGTAGTTTGTTGGGGAAATAAACCCTGTTATCAGTCTGTTGGAGAGGCGGCGACTTCACTGGAGAAAATCCTCTAGGGCTCTTGAGGTCGACTTAGCTGGGGAAAAGGTTTTCAGAGATTGAAACTTTGGCTGGGAGTCATCATATGAGAAGAATTTTGAGGAAATTTGTCACTGCCCCTAGTAGCAAGTGTTTGTGGCACTGCCAGGAATTAATTGACTGTATGTAACCCTTTGTCGGGATTTGCGTTTAATGCCCCAAGTGATGGAGACCTGCCCCTGGTAATTCAGCATTTCTTAAGAGATTTCTTGGAATCTTGACTGGACTGCTCCAGGTGTGCTGGATAGTGACATGTCATGCCCCCTTATTGATAGGAGATTTGTCATTGGAAGTGTCAACCCACTTGAAGTGATTTTTCTCACTGAGAGAGCTTCCGTTCATCGGATATTCGTTGTGAATTTCTCTGTTGTCAAACAAATAGCCATATGCAAACAGTGATATTCGAATAATGCAAAGTTTATGCTTGTCTTGAAGTTTTGAAAATGAGTTAGCGAGTGAAGAAAATTTGTAAGAAAATTCAAATTCAGGATTTAGAGTAAAGCCTTACAAGAGTTAGGATACCTTTTATAACAGTATGCTTTCGAACTAATTCATGCTTCAGTTAGGACTTTTGAAGGGTTGTAACATGGCTTGGTTCACATTTTAAAAAACAAAGGATAAAGGATCAAAGTGTATTTGTACCCACCCGTTCTTCATGATGTTCTTCAGTCCTAAACTCAGCTAATTGTGCGTTTGAACTCCATTGACGTTTTGGTGGTGGTTCAGACAAGTTAAGTTTGTCGGAAGGCAGTCATTTTTTGCAAAATTTTTCATGTTGTTAAGGACTTGTAGAGACCTCTTTTTGATTTGTCATCCCTGATTTTTGCCTGACTGTTCTTGTTTTGAGATTACGTCAGCAGGATGCCCCAGTTTTTTTGTTAAGTCTCCTTTGCAGGTTTTGACTTAGTGGGCTTTTCTCTTGAGAGATAATGACTGCCCATGTGATAGGGAACTATCTTTTGATTCCAAAGGAAAGCTTTTGATGTCATTCGTTGTATTACGAGATGAAAGTTTGAGACTTAACACGCATTTGAATTAACTGAGAGACTACCCTGCCTCAGGTTCTGATTAAAGGTTTCAATTTGTGTAAAAAGGAAACTCCTACTTGTTTGGCTCAAGGGATTGACTAGGGATTATCTTCCTTATAAGTCTAGTGTTTAGGATTTGAAAGAACGCCTGTACATCGTCAGCAAGGTCTATTCAAAAGCATACTATATGAGATTAAGGCATGGTTTTCGTCATCCTCCCTGTAAAGGCTTGTAACTTTTAGCAAGAGTTGAATGTCATAAAGAGAATAAAAAGCATAGTTAAAATATAGTGAAAACGAATGGATGAATTCAAGACAAACATATGCAATGCATTAATGAAATAAAGTTTCACATTAATAGATAATTGTTTGAATAACAAAAGTGATTACAATTGAAAACTCAAAATGAAAAAGACGCTCTCAATGATTCGGAATAGGAGCAGTGATCATGTTTGGAGTCTCCGGAGGGTCAAAATCAATCTCCTTGGCATCAATCAAATCTTGAATCTTGCTCTTCAAAGTCCAACAGCTGTCAGTGTCATGTCCGGGACTATCAGAATGGTAGGCACATCTTACGCTTGGATTGTACTTAGAAGAGGAGGTATCGGGATTTTGAGGAGAATCCTTTGGCGTGATCAACTTCAACTTCAGCAAATGTTGTAACGCTTGAGACAAAGGCATGTTGATGTTAGTGTACTGCCTTTCTTGATATCTTACCCTACGCCTATTGCCCTGTCTTTGTTGGTTAAGTGTAGGATTAGAGATCAAGATTTCCCCTACATGTTGATCATGATGACTCTTTTGACCATACACAGCATTAGACTCTTTCTTCCCATTGTATGGCTTTTTCTGAGCATCATAGGGTGGAGCTCCTTGGATCTTTCCACTTTTGATGCCAGCTTCGACCCTTTCGCCGGTCAGTATTATCTCGGTGAACCAGGCCGAGGAGCTTCTGATTAGATGTTTGAAGAAAGTTCCTGTCAATGTTCCCATGAAGATGTCAACCAGCTCCCTGTCAGTTAAAGGGGGCTGCACCCTACCAGCCAGATCTCTCCACTTTTGGGCGTACCCTTTGAAGCTCTCGTTGGAACCCATGGTCATGTTCTGCAACTACACACGAGTTAACGCAAGATCAGCATTATATTGGTATTGTTTATAAAAGGCGGCAGCCAAGTCTTCCCAATTGCGAACATTGGTTCCTTCCAACTGATAGAACCAATCCAATTGTGTCCCTGCAAGCTTTCTTGGAATAAATGTACCCATAGATTCCTATCTGCTGTATGGGGTTGAATTTTCCTGACGTATGACCTTAAATGTAGCTTTGGACAAGAGACACCGTCATATTTAGTGAAAGTATGGACCGTGAATTTTTGTGGTATGACAACCCCTGAGACAAGTCCTAACTCCTCAAAATCCAATCATGGCACCCTTTGGATCTCCATAGCATTTAGGCGATCTTCCAACTATTTGTATTTATCGTCAACTGAAGGATACTGCTCTTCAGAGTAATCAACCTCTTCTTCCTCTTCAGATTTTAGATGGTTAGTCACTTCCTTGTTTTTCTCGTCTTGGTTGTCCCCTTCACCTGATGATGTTGCAAAGTCTAAGGCCCGTCTAGCTGGTCCTTGGAACCTTCTTCCCAGATTCAAAACACCGGCAAATTTCTTTGCTTTCTTCTTATTTTCTTTGATCAGCAGGGTTTTCAACTCCTCTTGTCCTTTTTCTAGAGTCAAGAACATTTGTTGAAACTGAGCGTTCTGCGCCTGAAGATCTTTTACTGCCTGTTCAATATCCATTTCACTGAAATAAACAATAGAAAGATAAGGAGACCTATTGTAAGAAACATGTTTGTGTTATGATGAATGAGGATGCATATGCCAATGATTCCAAGGAAATTAGGGATTTTATATTTGCTTTAGATAAAAAAGGAACACACGTTATATTAATAAATCCAAGTTTGAGTACATCATGCCTCTTTGGGCTTACAATGAAATAAATAAAATACAAAAACTCCTAAGACAAAAACGTTGAGTGCATCCTCTTTGGTGCGATGTAGGCGTTCAGACTCTGCTCTTCATGAAGTTGCTTGGTGATTTCCAGAACCTTCTTCTCACTGGCATAGAATCGAGCCTCGAAAGTGTCTCGTTCTTCCTTAAGTTGGATTCAATCCCATTGTAAGTCTTCGAGAGAGGTAGGCATGTTAGGATGAAGGACAGTGTACAGTATATCTCCTTCAACAACATGCTCTATGATAACTGGGAGAATGGAGGGGTAAGGCATTGCGAGACTCTGAGCGCGAGCCCGTACCCACCTAAGGTAAGGCTCAAGGGGAATGAAATTCTTGTGCCCCAAAGTCCTACTATCCAACTTGTTTACCATCCTCCAAGCTTGTATAAACCTCTGACGGTAGCCTTGATCGTTGCTTTCGTAGTCGAACATCAAACCTTGGATGAGCATCTCATGAGGAACATATCTCCGGGCATACCCAAACTTTCGTAAAGCTAAGCACGATTTGTAAGTGATACCTCCCATAACACCAAGAAGAGGGACGTTAGGGAATTCCCCACAATGGTCAATGATAGAAGTATCATCCAAGGATCTTGAACACCAATGAATATTAGAGTAGGTGAGAGACATTATCCTTTGAGACCATGTCAACCTTTTCTCATTATTCAATGTTGATCGAGGTAGGTTTGAAGTGAACCACTTGGCGAGTAGGGGAATACAACACAAAATAGTACCTCTTTTCTTCATGGTGCGAGTATGGATGCAATGTAAGATGTCTCCTGTGATCGGTGGATCTGGAACTGACTGTTTAACGCTGGTTCGCGAAATGTCGCGGAAGCAAGAGTCGCCACCGTCTTTTATTTTCTCCAAATGGAAAGGACAAAAGCACAGAAAAATTCCTTAAAGAGATTGCTCTCGGTTCGGGAGGTAGATTATAGAAAGGGAAGGTGTTAGCACCCTTTCTATCCATGGTTATCCATGGGCTCTTAGATACTTGCTCATTGTGTTTTCAAAAATGGTTTGTTTGCTTTTCAATTGTGGGTTTTAAAAAGTTTCTTTGAAAATTCCAGTTCGACTCTTGTATCGGTCCTCAAGAGTGTTTGAAAAATTGCTTTCGAAAGCTTTTTGAAAAGGTGTCGGTGTGAAAAGTATTTTTGATTTGTTTTGAAATTAGAGCAAGTATCTAGAGCCATCTACCTACCCTAAGGAATTCGTCTGTGTAAATGTCCTTTAAAGTAGTGCCATCCCACTATTGAGAGGTAGGTAGCACCACCGTTGGAGGTGTTCGGGTCAATTCGAGGTTCGGGGCATGGTGATCACCAGAGCAATAGGAAGACACCTTAGAAGCTACCCTCATGCCAGGTTCCCGGATCATGAGGACTTACTAAGACATCCTCTACTCGACGATCACCTTTCGAGGCAAGGCAACAGTGAGGCGTACCCTAGGGGTGGTGTGTGATTGGTGTGTCGTTTTCAGATATTTTTGTCTTTTGTCATGTTATTGGTGATCTAGAGCTTGTTTTTATTTTTGTCCATTCATTCTTTCATGCTTTGATTAACAGTTTAAAAGTGCGAGAAAAGTAAAGGTTCTAAAGCTATTACAAAAGGCGCGGGTCCACATCGCCAAAATTTCTTGAATCCGATTTGACAGAAAAATAAAGAAATAATGAAAAGTAAAGTGCGAGAAATTAATTTACAAGGCCTTGGGAGAGATACATAAAAATTATACGGAAAAGAAATAAACATGCGAATTAAATAAGAATTAAAACAAGGGCGTTGGACCCTTTTTTGCAAAAATTAAATTAAATGATGGAATTAATTAATTAAAAAAGAAAAGAAATTGTTTTTGGTATTTTTTTGGTTTTAATGAAAAAGAATTAATTAAAATAACATGCTAACCCTAATTCTACAATTTTTATTTTATTATGAAAACATGTTAAAGTTTTAACCTAAAATTAACCCTAATTATTTTACATGCAATTTAATTACGAAAATAAATAATAGGAAATATTTAGTTATTTTGAAATAAAAGAAAAAAGGAAGAAAAAAAAGACTAAACCCTAGTTCTACCATTTTAAAATTAATTAAGAAAATATTAAGGTTTTCTCCTAAATTAAAACTAATCAATTAAAATTATTTATTTACAAAAAATACTAAAATAAAAATATCTATTAATTTTTCTCTTTTTCTGATTTTTTTGGTGTTTTTTATATTATTATGAAAATATTAAATTAAAGAATTAAAAAAAGGATTAATTAAACAAAGAAAAGAAAAGATATAAAAAGTTAAGAGAAACAAACTCGAGGGGGGTGTTGTCCCCAAATGGAGGACTTATTGTAGTAATTATGGGCCCAATTATCCCTGGCCTCTTTGACTTTTCAGGACACGTGTGAGATCTTTGACTAGGGTCCACTATGCTCTCCAGATCATGGCCCTTTGATTGACCTCAGGGTGTACGTGGAAGGCTTGATTTTGAAGGCATATGGTGCTCCTTCAGACTGAAATTGCATGCAAGTATTAAAGAAAAAATAATATGAAAGGAGGGTGGGGACCTGGGATCGAACCCAGGTCCTATGGTTTACCAATCAATGCGCTTGCCACTCCTGCTGCTTCGTTTATCTGTAAATAATATAACAAATAAATATAATAAAACAAAAACGCGTTAATGCTTTGTTTTCCGCGCGAAAGTTTAAACCAACCAATTGTCCCTTGCCACCTAGTCATCTTCTCCATTGTTTATTTTTTTTCTTCTGAAACATCAAGAACATAGGCCACGGTTTTTACATCGTTCCCTTAGGCACCCTATTAAAAAATAGCGATTAGCCCAGGGATGCTCATAAATTGAGCGCGAGGGTGGCCTTGTGATCGTCTAAACGCACTGAGTTGAATGGCCTTGGTTTCAAGCTCCAATTTTTCCATATTCAAAAACCCCCAATTCGGAGCTTCATGAACCCTGATATGCTCACATGGTGGAATCGTGTACCATGCTCAAAAACACAATTAATTTACATGGTTAGCATTAGAATCTTATAATGAACACAAATCATATATTAAAAATTGCCAAATGCGCATGAATTGAGATGCAAGAGTTTCAAATATTTTCGGTACAGGGTGAGGTCGTGTTACCAATTTAGGGCGTTAGAGTGAATGATTTTGATTGGAAATCCTTCCTTGAAGCTTCAGGAAGGTGATGGGATAAAAATCTTGCCTTGAATCGTCCTAGAACTAGGTTTTCAGAATTCACTTTTTTCACAAAAAACTCAAGTTTTGTTTTCTAGGTATGGCACAGCTTGCAGTCAGTGAGCACGAGGGTTTTGATCAGGCTTATGTATGGAATGATTAGGTCAAATAAAATTGGTCCAAAATCCATGAATTGATGAATGTAATATTTGATTTTTAAGCCATGATATTTTCAAATATTTTCATGCACATTTGCTCTCAATCATATCCAATCCTTCCCTAATTGATCATGCACGAATTTTGAGTGTCCAATGAGAGTATTTTCTGCACAAAAAGATTTTATTTCATTAGTTTAGCATTTTTCTATATTTTATTTAGTTTAAATGAATTAATTGAAACAAAAAATTCAAATAAATAAATAAAAATAATAAAAAACTTCCCTTTGGGCCAAATGGTCGTGTGCATGCTTTGGATAATGAATTGTGGAAGAAAAAGAAGCCCATTAGCAATTTTAGGTTATTTGAATCAATGTTGACTTTTCAAAATATCCAAAAATTTCCCAACTTCCACAAGGCATAACTTGCTCAATGTTTAAGCTTTGCTCATGTTCTTGGACATTTTGGAAAGGTCTTTGAGTCCTCTAACCAATGTCTTTGGTCCTATGTCATTTTGATTTACCAATCTCAAGTTATGGCCTTTGACTTAAAGTCCCTTTTTGTTGACTTTTGAAAATGACCTATAATGTTGAAATTGATAACTTTTTGTGAGAGCATTTCTTGGACTTGGAGTATGAAGATGAGTTGTAGGAAATGTCTTTATCTTCACAATGAGATTTGGATGGAATTTTTATGATAATCCATGTGAAAGTTATGCCCTGGTCAATGTACAGTTGACTTTTTCAGCTGTCCAAATAAGGAAACTTTTGCATCTTGATGATTTTTGAGCCTGGCTTTGAGAATCATGATCAAGCATTGATCAAATTATGTTTGTGGCTTCAAAATGAGATGTTGACCAAAAATTTGAACTTTTGACTGTCAAATGACCATTTTGCCCCTACAGTTGACTGTAGTGCAATTAGGGTTTTTGATAGTGCAATTTTGTGCTGTAAGTCTTGAAACTTGGCATGAAGATGCTTGACCATGTTTATAGGCATGTGGGACTTGATTAGACCCTTGGAAACTTCATTTTCTTTGTTAGAACCAAAACCCTAGTTTTTGACTATTAGGAGGCCCTTGAACTGTGCAACCCTTGGGGAGATTTTGAAGCATGACTTGGCAATTTCTTGAAGAATATGGGAGGGCAAATTTTGGGGTACAACAGTTGCCCCTGTTCAATCTTCTTAGACCTGAGGATGCAGATTGGCTGACGTGCCTTTCGTAATCCGAGGGTGGAAGATGATTGAACACTAGAGTGCCCAGAAATTTGCGCTCAAATAGTAGCAGTGTGATGGAAATGGGCTTATAGATGCCATTTGGAGATTGATGGATAGGATGATGGGATTATAGATGCCATCTGGATGTTGATCGCATAAGAGATTCCTTAGCGAGAACTTGCGTACCTGCAAAAGAAAAATGAGTACCTGACATGTTGCAGGAGCTGGTCTTCAGATGCTTGGTATAGAGGTGTCCTGACTGGTTACAGGAGCTGAGTCTGGAGCTTCAAACGGCGATGAATGAACCAGGGATGGTTACTACCTCAGCATGAACGGTGAGAGAACCTTGGATGACCTTAACCTCAACAGCAATTGTTGAGAAAATCTTGGATACCTTCACTTCAACAGCAATCATTGAGCGAAATCTTGGATGGAATTATCGTCTCCGCAGCATTGGGGAGAGAACCATAGGCGATTACAATCTCAATAGCAATCATTGAGAAAAACCTGGAATGGAATTATCGTCTCCGCAGGATTGGGGAGAGAACCATAGGAAATTATAATCTCAAAAGCAAACATTGAGAAAAACCTGGAATGGAATTATCATCTCCGCAGCATTGGGGAGAGAACCATAGGAAATTATAATCTCAAAAGCAAACATTGAGAGAAACCTGGAATGGAATTATCGTCTCCGCAACATTGGGGAGAGAACCATAGGAAATTATAATCTCAAAAGCAAACATTGAGAAAAACCTGGAATGGAATTATCGTCTCCGCAGCATTGGGGAGAGAACCATAGGAAATTATAATCTCAAAAGCAAACATTGAGAAAAACCTGGAATGGAATTATCGTCTCCGCAGCATTGGGGAGAGAACCATAGGGAATTATAATCTCAAAAGCAAACATTGATAAAAACCTGGAATGGAATTATCGTCTCCGCAGGATCGGGGAGAGAACCATAGGCAATTATAATCTCAAAAGCAAACATTGAGAAAAACCTGGGATGGAATTATCATCTCCGCAGCATTGGGGAGAGAACCATAGGAAATTATAATCTCAAAAGCAAACATTGAGAAAAACCTGGAATGGAATTATCGTCTCCGCAGCATTGGGGAGAGAACCATAGGAAATTATAATCTCAAAAGCAAACATTGAGAAAAACCTGGAATCGAATTATCGTCTCCGCAGCATTGAGGAGAGAACCATAGGAAATTATAATCTCAAAAGCAAACATTGAGAAAAACCTAGAATGGAATTATCGTCTCCGCAGCATTGGGGAGAGAACCATAGGGAATTATAATCTCAAAAGCAAACATTGAGAAAAACCTTTGATAACTTCTACTGAGTCTTCATCAGAAAAATCTGTTTGGGGTCGATTTAGCTGGACTAGAGAAGGCCTTGGACTGGATAAGAAATCTTTGGAGTCGATTAACTGAACCGGTCTAGGTCTTGAAATATGATTGAGAATTTAACTGCATCTTTCCTGAAAGGTAAAGGTCAGTCATATGCAATGCATGATATGGACCAAGCAATGATGTTCTCAACATAAATGAGATTTGTAAGATATGATGCGTCTATGCATGTTATAATGATGTATGTGATGTTTTATGAATGTGTTTTTTGTCTAGGAAAGTAAATCCTTGACGGGTGCCGGGAAGTCACTCCTGGGCTGATGTTGGAGAATAGATTTTTGCTTCCGCTGGGGAGGATAATTGCAAGAATACCGGTAGGAGAAGATAACTCCGTTGGGGAATAAACTTGGCGAATGGAATAACTCTACAGGGAGGAAAGTACTTTAACGATCTTGTAGGGAAGCAATACTCTGTGGGGAGAGAGGTACTTTGCTGAAATGTTGATGGTAACTTGCTGGGGATACCCTGGTTGTGTTAATAGACTTCGCTGGGGATAAGGATACTTCGTCGAGGACGAATTTTCCGTGGCTTCTGGCTGAGGATAACCCAGTTATATCCTGGTAGGGAAATAACTCTTTGAATAAAGCCGGACGACGCGTTCGTGTTCTGCGAGGATAAGCTTCCAGAATCTACTGGGGATGAGCTTACTGCTTGGGGAGATAAATTCCAACTTTCCTGGGGAACTGGATTGGACTCTCTTGGGGAAGTTTTGAGCTGCGGGGAAAGTGATTCTTTTGAATATTTGATATGCCGCCGGGGGACAATCTTTAGACCAAGATTGCCGGGGATGCTTGTTAAGAATATACATGCTGCCGGGGAACGTTGAGATCTGCTGGAGGATACCCAACTTCTTTAAGTTTGATTGTAACTTTGCTAGGGGAAGAGTGCACTGACTTGTTGGCTCACTCTCTGGGGAATTGAGATATACTGGTTATGTTTTTTAGCTGAACCTACCTTGGTACCTTGGAGGACAGAACAATTAGATTGCTCAAACAACTCTTTATTGCCTCTGTTTCCAATGTTACCTGTAATTAATCCTTTGTTTCGCATGCAAACATTCATGAGTTAGCAAATTATTGTCAATGCATATATCACAAATTGAACCTTGGATGTTCTTCGCAAAACAAAACAGAAAAAGAAAAACAATTGGCACTTTTAACTGAAAAAAAATATATTTGTATTGATTTTTGAATGGCCTGAAAATAGGCGTTTTGTGTACAGGAGGCTGACGTCCTAGTAAGAGAACGCCGCCGAACAAGAGAGTTTATACAAGTTTTGTACAAAAGAAAATAAAACAGCTGTGTGAAATGAATGATCCCACTGGGTTTCATCTCTGCTATTGCCTTTATAACTTCGAGCGTCTCATCACTTGATGACCTAAACGACGATGAAGCTGACTGATCGATGCCGTCTGAACTTGATGTAGATACCGGATTCTGGATGCAAAGTGATCCAATGAGACATAGTATTACGCTTTTATCCCTAATTTTTGCCTGGACCGCCCTTTCGGGTTTTCAGGCCACCGGGATACCCATTTTTGCCCAAGCCGCCTTTTCAGGTTTTCGACTTGCCGGGTGTACAGATTTTTTCATTTCATCCCTTCATTTTGCCCGAACCCTTTTGGTTCGCCGGGAAGCCCTAATTTTTGCCTAGGCATGTCAGCCTAGCGGGTCTTTTTTTTCATGCGTAGTATCTTTTTACTATGTCTGCATTGGCGGGGTGAGGAAGGTCGTCACCATCCATGTTGGTTAGAATCATGGCTCCTCCTGAGAACACATGCTTAACCACAAATGGCCCTTCGTACGTAGGGGTCCATTTGCCCCTTGGATCACTCTGAGGAAGGATGATTCGCTTGATTACCAGATCCCCAACTTGATATTCCTGTGGTCTGACCTTTTTGTTAAATGCCCTGATCATCCGTTTCTGATACGTCTGACCATGACAGATAGCAGCAAGTCTCTTTTCATCAATAAGGTTGAGCTGATCAAGTCGTGTCTGGATCCAATCCTTCTCGTTCAGATTTGCATCCTTCATTATCCGGAGAGAGGGTATCTGCACTTCGATCGGTAAGACTGCCTCCATGCCGTAGACCAAGGAGAAAGGAGTTGCCCCGGTTGACGTCCTGGCTGAGGTACGGTACCCATGTAGAGCGAACGGTAACATCTCGTGCCAATCTTTATAAGTCACTGTCATTTTCTGCACGATTTTCTTGATGTTCTTATTTGCTGCTTCTACAGCCCCATTCATCTTCGGTCTGTAAGGAGAAGAATTGTGGTGCTGTATTTTGAACTGCTCGCAGAGCTCAGCGATCATCTTGTTATTCAGATTGGTACCGTTGTCTGTAATAATTCTTTCTGGGACGCCGTACCGACAGATCAGGTTATGCCGAATGAACCGTGCCACAACAGTCTTGGTTACCGTAGCATAGGATGCCGCTTCAACCCACTTCGTAAAGTAATCAATCTCCACTAGGATGAAACGATGCCCATTGGATGCCGTAGGTTTAACCTCACCAATCATGTCTATGCCCCACATTGCAAACGGCCAAGGCGCAGTCAGAACATTCAGAGGAACTGGAGGAACATGCACCTTGTCTGCATAAATCTGGCACTTATGGCATGTCCTAGAATGTTGGTAGCAGTCAGCTTCCATTGTGGACCAGTAATACCCTGCCCGAAGGATCTTCTTAGCCATAGAGTGTCCACTGGAATGTGTACCAAAGGTCCCTTCATGTAGCTCTTCCATGATCCTTTCTGCTTTAGTCTTATCCACACAACGCAGTAAGGTTGAATCATGGTTTCGCTTGTACAAGATGCCGTTGTTAAGGAAGAACTTTGCCGCGAACCTCCTCAGGAACTTCTTATCATTGACAGAGGCACCCTCAGGGTATTCCTGCGCTTCCAAATATCTCTTCACCTCATGGTACCAAGGCTTCTCAATCACCAATTCAGTCTCGAGATCACAACAGTATGTCGGTTCGTCCAGTTTCCAGATGATGATCCGGGGAGCCTCATTATCCCATTTAACTTTGAACATAGAAGACATTGTAGCTAACGCGTCCGCCAACTGATTCTCTTCTCTCGGGAAGTGTTCAAAGGTTATTTCTGTGAAGTGGGGGATCAAGGTCAACACACATTCTCTGTAAGGAATCAGGTTTGGATGTTTCGTATCCCACTCTCCTTTGATCTGATTGATCACAAGAGCGGAATCTCCGAAGACACTCAGAAACTTGATCCTTAAGTCGATCGCGGCTTGAAGACCTATGATGCACGCCTCATACTCCGCCATGTTGTTGGTACAACTGAAACATAGCCGGGCAGTGAGCGGAGTATGAGTGCCTTGAGGAGATATGATTATGGCGCCGATACCGTTTCCCAAAGCGTTGGAGGCTCCGTCAAAGTGCATGGACCATCGGGATCCTTCCTCAGGTCCTTCATCCGGTCCAGGTACTTCACAATCAGTCACAATCATGATACTTTCATCCGGAAACTCGAAGTTCATTGATTGATAGTCGTCTACGGCCTGATGTGCCAAGTGGTCTGCCAATACACTCCCCTTGATGGATTTCTGGGTCGTGTACTGAATGTCGTATTCCGTCAAGATCATTTTCCATCTTGCTATTCTCCCAGACAGAGCAGGCTTTTCGAATATGTACTTTATAGGATCCATCTTTGAGATCAACAAGGTAGTGTGAGTCAGCATATACTGTCTCAGCCGGTGAGCAGCCCATACCAAAGCGCAGCAAGTTTTCTCAAGCAGTGAGTATCGGGTCTCACAGTCGGTAAACTTTTTGCTAAGGTAATAAATGGCATGCTCTTTTCGGCCAGACTCGTCATGCTGCCCCAGCACACACCCCATTGAGTTGTCAAGCACTGTTAGATATAGTATCAGAGGTCTCCCTTCAACCGGTGGCATAAGGATAGGTGGTTCTTGGAGATACTCTTTGATTTTGTCAAAAGCGGCCTGGCATTCATCATTCCAACGTACTACCTGATCTTTCTTCAGCAGCTTGAAGATTGGCGCACAGGTAGCAGTTAGGTGTGAGATGAAGCGAGCAATGTAATTCAGGCGTCCTAAAAAGCCTCTGACCTCTTTCTCTGTCTTAGGAACTGGCATCTCTTGAATAGCTTTAACCTTAGCAGGGTCCACTTGAATGCCCTTATCACTTACCACGAAGCCTAGCAACTTTCCAGATCTTACCCCGAAGGTGCACTTGTTCAGGTTCAGCCTCAGTTTGTACAGTTTCAACCGGTCAAACAATTTCTGCAGATGATCTAGATGCTCTTCCTCAGTCTGGGACCTTGCGATCATGTCGTCAACATACACTTCTATCTCATGATGGATCATGTCATGAAATAGAGCAACCATGGCACGCTGGTAAGTTGCCCCAGCGTTCTTGTCCAAAAGGCATGACCTTGTAGCAGAAGGTGCCCCACTGAGTAACAAATGTAGTCTTTTCCATGTCTTCAGGCGCCATCTTGATCTGATTGTAACCTGAAAAGCCATCCATGAAAGAGAACACCTTATGTTGAGCAGTATTATCAACAAGGACATCAATGTGAGGTAGAGGGAAGTCATCTTTGGGGCTGGCCCTATTCAGATCCCTGTAATCAACACACATTCTGACCTTACCGTCCTTCTTAGGTACCGGCACCACATTAGCAACCCACTGAGGGTAAGAAGTCACTGCAAGGAACCCAGCATCAAACTGTTTCATAACCTCGGCTTTGATCTTCTCAGACATCTCTGGACGCATACGGCGGACTTTTTGCTTCACCGGAGGGCAGTCTTCCTTAGTTGGCAAGTGATGGACTACAATATCGGTATCCAACCCGGGCATGTCTTCGTAGGACCAGGCAAAGATCTCCATATAATCATGCAGCATTTTAGTCAACCGTTGCTTCACGCTGAGCTCTAGGTTGGCACCAATCTTTACTTCTTTCCTGTCTGCCTCAGTACCCAGGTTTATTGTTTCCACTGGCTCTTCATGTGGTTGAATTGCCCTCTCTTCCTGAAGTAACAGTCTTGCAAGCTCTCCAGGCACTTCGCAATCATCTTCACCTTCGTCTTCGGCTAAGTTGATCGGATTTTCGAAGTCATAACTGGCAGTAGCAGAGTCGTTACCAGTGAGATCCAGAGTGGATTGAAACCTGTATGAGTGAGTGTGTGTGTGTAAATACAACTGTTTTGAAATATATGTAAAGGAAAAAAAGACAGGAAAGGAGCATAAGATTTGTAATGCGAGAAAACGTCCAAGATTTTCATTTATGATATATGAAATGACAATTTATATGCCCTCACAAATAAAACCACGGTGCCTCGGGTAAGACACTGGGCCATAGAGTTTATTATTGTTTATTACAAAAACCGAAATAAGAGAATTCATTACTCAGTAACAAGAGAAACAGATAGTTTGTCCTTTGCACTCCAATTGTTAGGTCCACTGTCGGTTGCCGGGTAAATCCAGCTATCAAACTCAGCTTCATCCACTTCATCTTCGTCCCCAATAGCATTCACTCCATGAGCAGGCAGGGGAGCTGTCACTACATTAGGCTTCTCAGATGCCTCAAACTGTACCTCTTTGGCGTCAATAAGGTCC
Source organism: Vicia faba (assembly GCA_948472305.1). Lineage (NCBI taxonomy): Eukaryota > Viridiplantae > Streptophyta > Magnoliopsida > Fabales > Fabaceae > Vicia > Vicia faba. The sequence goes on from CATIWC010003430.1 coordinate 86,721, forward strand.
TGCAACTTGCTCCTTAATGCCCAACAGTCATCAGTGGAATGCCCCGGGCTATCAGAATGATAAGCACAACGAGCATTCGGATTGTACTTAGGAGATGTAGTATTTGGAAACTTCGGCGCCTCTCTAACAGTCACTAGGTTGGTGGATAGCAACTGCGGCAAGATTTGGGATAGGGTCATGCTCAAACGGGTAAACTCTCTCCGGGGTCTTTCAGCCCTTTGAGGATTGGTTGGCCGAGGAGCGGCAGCAGGCTTAGCAATCATTACCGCACTGACAGATTGGCGGCGCTCAGATCTCTCTGGTCTCTTGGAACCATATACAGCACTAGCCTCCTTCTTGAAGGGTTTCTTCTCAGAACTAGACGATGCACCCTTCGGAATCTTACCAGACTTCAACCCAGCCTCAATTCTTTCTCCAGTCAAGATAAGATCAGTGAACCCTGCAGACGAATTCCCGATAAGATGGTTGAAAAATGGCCCAGATAGGGTCCCCAAGAACATGTCTACCAATTCCCGATCAGTCAACGGTGGCTGCACCCTGCCAGCCAGGTCTCTCCACTTCTGAGCGTACTCTTTAAAACCTTCACTTGAACCTAACGACATACCCTGGAGTTGGGTACGTGTAGGGGCAAGGTCGGCATTATATTGATACTGCTTATAGAAAGCAGTAGCTAACTCCTCCCAGTTACGAACCTTGGTCCCATCCAGCTGATAGAACCATTCGAGATGAGTCCCTGAAAGACTCTCCTGGAAGAAGTGGATCCACAAATTCTTATCCGCTGAGTACGGTTGGATTTTCCGAACATAGGACCTGAGATGTAGCTTGGGACAAGACGCCCCGTCGTACTTAGTGAAAGATGGTGCTTTGAACTTCCGAGGAATGATCACACCAGTAGACAAACCCAAGTCTCCGAAATCCAGCCCAGGTACCTGTTGTATCTCCATAGCATTCAACCTATCCTCCAGCTGCTTGTAACGGTCTTCTGCCGGAGGATATTGCTCTTCATCAAAATCAGTCTCGTTATCGGAGACTACCGGACTAGGACCCTTTTCTGCTTGAGGAGTACTCTTGCCAATGGAAGAACCAGCCTCTTCATTCTGCAAAGTGTTGCCAAACCTTCGACCCGAGCTAAACAGAACAGTTCTTCTCTTCTTCTTCTTCTCCTTCTTCAGGAGCAGAGCCTTCAGCTCTTCTTGGCCTTGAGCCAAACCCTTGATTAATTCCTGAAATTGCGCATTCTGCGCCTGAAGAGCCTTGATGGATGTCTCAGTTGATGACGAGTCAGGATTCATGATGCTGAAATAAACAGCGAAGAACTGTAAGCAACCTGAAAAGAGGAAAACCTGCTATGCACATGATGAATGATATGTGTTTATGCAATGCATTCAAGGGTTCGAAAGTTCAAATTTGTTGTAGACAAAAAGGAACACACGTTATTATTAAGGAAATAACTGTTCAGTACATCAAAGCCTCATGGGGCATAAATTACAAAAGTAAATCAATCCCAAAATACACTGCGCATCCTCTTTGGAGCTATATAAGTGTTGAGATTCCTCTCCTCATGCAACAGGCGGGTGAGCTCCAAGACCTTCTTTTCACTAGCATGTAGACTGGTCTCAAGAGAATTCCGTTCTTCCTTAAGCTGGATCCAGCTCTTCTGCATCTCTTCCCAGGATGTGGGCATATCAGGGTGCTGAATAGTGTAGGACACTTCTCCTTCCAAGACCGGCTCTTTGATCACAGGGAGCATATGGGGATAAGGCATCACTAACTTCTGGGAGCGGGTGCGTACCCACTTGAGATAAGGTTCCAATGGGATGGAGTTCCTGTGCCCCAGTGTCTTGCTGTCTATCCTACTGGGCCTCCTCCAAGCTCTGATAAATCTCTGGCGAAGTCCTTGAGTATCGTTGTCGAAGTCAAAAACTATGTCAGGAATTAACATTTCATGAGGACCATCCTTCCGAGCATAACCAAACTGTCTCCAAGCCAGGCATGGGCTGTAAGTAATACCTCCTCTAATTCCAAGTAAAGGAACATTAGGGTACTCCCCGCAACGATCAATGATAGTGACATCCTCTTTGGACCGAGGGCACCAATGTATATCCGCATGTGTAAGAGTCATCAACCGTTGTGACCATCTCAAACCCCGCTCGTTCTTCAAAACTGATTGTGGAAGGTGCGAAATAAACCACCTTCCCAGGAGGGGAGTGCAACACATAAGGACACCTCTTTTTCTCATGGTTCGAGTGTAACATGAGTGAAGGATGTCCCCCAACAACGTAGGTATAGGATTCCTGGACATAAAGATCTGGACAACACTGATATCTATAAGCTGATCTGGGTTAGGGAACAACACCAAACCATAGACAAGGAGGGCCACAACCTCTTCAAAAGCTTGTAAATCAAGGGAGTTCCAACATTCATGGGCCTTTTCAAACAGAAACCTGGCTAAGAACCCTTTGATACCACTTCTAACTTCCCAATGTCCCTTGAGGTCAGATGACTGTAGGTGCAAGGCTTTAGCAATCTCTTCAAGCTTAGGTTCCTTTTCCGTACCGTTGTAGGGTAGCTGATCAAGGATAGGGATCTTCAGGAGCCGGGAGAACTCCTCCAATATAGGTACCAACTGATAGTCCAAGAAGGTGAAACAGTGATGCAGAGGGTCAAAGAATTGGAACAGGACCTTTATCATATCTTCCTCGTTGTTGGTATTGACCAAGCTAATGAGGCTTCCATGTCTTTCACTGAATGATGAGTTCTCGGGAATCCTGGATATAAGCTCCTTAAGCTGAGGAGGGATCCTTACAAGATTGATTTGAATTGTCTTTCTACGAACAGTTTCCATGTCCTACAAAACAAGAACAAAGATGAAAATTCGAACCCCTGAAATGGTTAGTCAATGCATATGATGCTGGATGATATCATGATGCTATGATTAAACACACCACAGATATTTACAAAGACAAACATGTAAGGCACACAAGGCACACAAGGCAAGCCCTTAGGGTTTAAGGCCAGCATGGGGTCTGGGTAGTACCCTCTTGAAGTTGGTGGATTCAACCTGTCCTATCAAAGTAACTGGGTTCTAAGGGTCCCAATATCACGGGATTACTTTCATTGTTCATCGTTTCGATTTAGCCACTGAACTGGCGACCGAAATATTCCAGGAAAGCAACCCTCAATTGAGTGTAGTATCGAGTATCAACCAACCTCGGACTGCACCAAAGTCAGTTATCTCACTACCCTAAAGAGGCCAAGATGGTTCAATTAAGGTTCCTAAGGTCTGTTGATGCTTCACGACACCACGCGGAGGCCCCGTACTCTCCTTGACTGAACTCAAGGGTTACCGGTACACACCAAAGTGCCACATCAACGTAGCAGACTGTTTCAACCATGTCGGTATACCCCGCACAGTTCCCTCACAGCCTTGTTGCTACTTTCTAAGAAGGTATCCCCCAGATCCGGGTTAGGATCTATAGAACTCCCAGGCAACCCACAATTTAAAGCACACAAGGAAAGCAATTGAAAACACAGTGATCTTAGTCCTAAGGTACACCTCACTTTAAGTTTATATCCCTAGCAGAGTCGCCAGTTCTGTGATCGGTGGATCTGGAACTGACTGTTTAACGCTGGTTCACGAAATGTCGCGTAAGCAAGAGTCGCCACCGTCTTTTATTTTCTCCAAATGGAAAGGACAAAAGCACAGAAAAATTCCTTAAAGAGATTGCTCTCGGTTCGGGAGGTAGATTATAGAAAGGGAAGGTGTTAGCACCCTTTCTATCCATGGTTATCCATGGGCTCTTAGATACTTGCTCATTGTGTTTTCAAAAATGGTTTGTTTGCTTTTCAATTGTGGGTTTTAAAAAGTTTCTTTGAAAATTCCAGTTCGACTCTTGTATCGGTCCTCAAGAGTGTTTGAAAAATTGCTTTCGAAAGCTTTTTGAAAAGGTGTCGGTGTGAAAAGTATTTTTGATTTGTTTTGAAATTAGAGCAAGTATCTAGAGCCATCTACCTACCCTAAGGAATTCGTCTGTGTAAATGTCCTTTAAAGTAGTGCCATCCCACCATTGAGAGGTAGGTAGCACCACCGTTGGAGGTGTTCGGGTCAATTCGAGGTTCGGGGCATGGTGATCACCAGAGCAATGGGAAGACACCTTAGAAGCTACCCTCATGCCAGGTTCCCGGATCATGAGGACTTACTAAGACATCCTCTACTCGACGATCACCTTTCGAGGCAAGGCAACAGTGAGGCGTACCCTAGGGGTGGTGTGTGATTGGTGTGTCGTTTTCAGATATTTTTGTCTTTTGTCATGTTATTGGTGATCTAGCGTTTGTTTTTATTTTTGTCCATTCATTCTTTCATGCTTTGATTAACAGTTTAAAAGTGCGAGAAAAGTAAAGGTTCTAAAGCTATTACAAAAGGCGCGGGTCCACATCGCCAAAATTTCTTGAACCCGATTTGACAGAAAAATAAAGAAATAATGAAAAGTAAAGTGCGAGAAATTAATTTACAAGGCCTTGGGAGAGATACATAAAAATTATACGGAAAAGAAATAAACATGCGAATTAAATAAGAATTAAAACAAGGTCGTTGGACCCTTTTTTGCAAAAATTAAATTAAATGATGGAATTAATTAATTAAAAAAGAAAAGAAATTGTTTTTGGTATTTTTTTTGGTTTTAATGAAAAAGAATTAATTAAAATAACATGCTAACCCTAATTCTACAATTTTTATTTTATTATGAAAACATGTTAAAGTTTTAACCTAAAATTAACCCTAATTATTTTACATGCAATTTAATTACGAAAATAAATAATAGGAAATATTTAGTTATTTTGAAATAAAAGAAAAAAGGAAAGAAAAATGACTAAACCCTAGTTCTACCATTTTTAAATTAATTAAGAAAATATTAAGGTTTTCTCCTAAATTAAAACTAATCAATTAAAATTATTTATTTACAAAAAATACTAAAATAAAAATATCTATTAATTTTTCTCTTTTTCTGATTTTTTTGGTGTTTTTTATATTATTATGAAAATATTAAATTAAAGAATTAAAAAAAGGATTAATTAAACAAAGAAAAGAAAAGATATAAAAAGTTAAGAGAAACAAACTGGAGGGGGGTGTTGTCCCCAAATGGAGGACTTATTGTAGTAATTCTGGGCCCAATTATCCCTGGCCTCTTTGACTTTTCAGGACACGTGTGAGATCTTTGACTAGGGTCCACTATGCTCTCCAGATCATGGCCCTTTGATTGACCTCAGGGTGTACGTGGAAGGCTTGATTTTGAAGGCATATGGTGCTCCTTCAGACTGAAATTACATGCAAGTATTAAAGAAAAAATAATATGAAAGGAGGGTGGGGACCTGGGATCGAACCCAGGTCCTATGGTTTACCAATCAACGCGCTTGCCACTCCTGCTGCTTCGTTTATCTGTAAATAATATAACAAATAAATATAATAAAACAAAAACGCGTTAATGCTTTGTTTTCCGCGCGAAAGTTTAAACCAACCAATTGTCCCTTGCCACCTAGTCATCTTCTCCATTGTTTATTTTTTTTCTTTCTGAAACATCAAGAACATAGGCCACGGTTTTTACATCGTTCCCTTAGGCACCCTATTAAAAAATAGCGATTAGCCCAGGGATGCTCATAAATTGAGCGCGAGGGTGGCCTTGTGATCGTCTAAACGCACTGAGTTGAATGGCCTTGGTTTCAAGCTCCAATTTTTCCATATTCAAAAACCCCCAATTCGGAGCTTCATGAACCCTAATATGCTCACATGGTGGAATCGTGTACCATGCTCAAAAACACAATTAATTTACATGGTTAGCATTAGAATCTTATAATGAACACAAATCATATATTAAAAATTGCCAAATGCGCATGAATTGAGATGCAAGAGTTTCAAATATTTTCGGTATAGGGTGAGGTCGTGTTACCAATTTAGGGCGTTAGAGTGAATGATTTTGATTGGAAATCCTTCCTTGAAGCTTCAGGAAGGTGATGGGATAAAAATCTTGCCTTGAATCGTCCTAGAACTAGGTTTTCAGAATTCACTTTTTTCACAAAAAACTCAAGTTTTGTTTTCTAGGTATGGCACAACTTGCAGTCAGTGAGCACGAGGGTTTTGATCAGGCTTATGTATGGAATGATTAGGTCAAATAAAATTGGTCCAAAATCCATGAATTGATGAATGTAATATTTGATTTTTAAGCCATGATATTTTCAAATCTTTTCATGCACATTTGCTCTCAATCATATCCAATCCTTCCCTAATTGATCATGCACGAATTTTGAGTGTCCAATGAGAGTATTTTCTGCACAAAAAGATTTTATTTCATTAGTTTAGCATTTTTCCATATTTTATTTAGTTTAAATGAATTAATTGTAACAAAAAATTCAAATAAATAAATAAAAATAATAAAAAACTTCCCTTTGGGCCAAATGGTCGTGTGCATGCTTTGGATAATGAATTGTGGAAGAAAAAGAAGCCCATTAGCAATTTTAGGTTATTTGAATCAATGTTGACTTTTCAAAATATCCAAAAATTTCCCAACTTCCACAAGGCATAACTTGCTCAATTTTTAAGCTTTGCTCATGTTCTTGGACATTTTGGAAAGGTCTTTGAGTCCTCTAACCAATGTCTATTGTCCTATGTCATTTTGATTTACCAATCTCAAGTTATGGCCTTTGACTTAAAGTCCCTTTTTGTTGACTTTTGAAAATGACCTATAATGTTGAAATTGATAACTTTTTGTGAGAGCATTTCTTGGACTTGGAGTATGAAGATGAGTTGTAGGAAATGTCTGTATCTTCACAATGAGCTTTGGATGGAATTTTTTTGATAATCCATGTGAAAGTTATGCCCTGGTCAATTTACAGTTGACTTTTTCAGCTGTCCAAATAAGGAAACTTTTGCATCTTGATGATTTTTGAGCCTGGCTTTGAGAATCATGATCAAGCATTGATCAAATGATGTTTGTGGCTTCAAAATGAGATGTTGACCAAAAATTTGAACTTTTGACTGTCAAATGACCATTTTGCCCCTACAGTTGACTGTAGTGCAATTAGGGTTTTTGACAGTGCAATTTTGTGCTGTAAGTCTTGAAACTTGGCATGAAGATGCTTGACCATGTTTATAGGCATGTGGGACTTGATTAGACCCTTGGAAACTTCATTTTCTTTGTTAGAACCAAAACCCTAGTTTTTGACTGTTAGGAGGCCCTTGAACTGTGCAACCCTTGGGGAGATTTTGAAGCATGACTTGGCAATTTCTTGAAGAATATGGGAGGGCAAATTTTGGGGTACAACATCTCCCAACAAGGTAGGTATAGGATTACGAGATAGAAAGACTTTGACGGCATTTACATCTATGAATTAGTCCGAGTTGGGGAAAAGAACCAGACCATAGATGAGAAGAGCCAGGACATCTTCAAAGGCTTGAAAATCCATATCCTCCTAGAATGGACGAGCCTTCTCTATTAGAAATTTGGATAGGAACCTTTTGGCTCTGCTTCTAGTCTCCCAATTTTCTATGATGTTGGCTCTCTTCAGATGCAGAGCTTCAGCCATGAACTCAGGTTTTAGAATCCCTTCTAGGACAGTGAACGGTATATGATTAAGCACGTATACTCCTAATAGTAGAGAGAACTCTTCTAGCGTAGGTACCAACTGATAGTCAGGAAAGGTGAAGCAATGATGTATGGGATCAAAGAATTGGAAGAGCACACACATCATTTTCTCTTGGAAATTGGAGGTAGCCAAACTGAGGATTCGTCCATATTTCTTGGTAAAAGGAGAATCTCCGGGAACCCTTGATGCTAACTCTTAGAGCTAAGGGTGTGCTTTCACAAAGCTGATTCGGATGGTATTCCTTTGGATAGGATTCATGGCCTACAAGACAAAACAAAGTTAAATTCCTAAATCCTTGAAATGGTTAGTGAGAATGCGTATGATGTTATGTACAAGTAAGCATATACACACAAGGCAAAAACAAGTCCTTAGGCTTAGGCTTGCATGGAGTTTGTAGGTAAGTACCCTCTTGAAGTTTGGTTGGCTCAAACCTGTCCTAGTAATGGTAATCGGGTTCTAAAGGGTCTCAATATCACAGACTTTTCTTTCAGGTATTATCTCGGCACAATCAATCTTTTCTTGCGGCCGAGATATCCCAAAAGTCTAGTCTCAATGAGTGTAGTATAGAGTATCAACCAATTTTCAGCTTTCCATCAAAACCGGTTATCTCACTACGTCCTAATGTCCAAGTTTGTTCAGTTAAGGTTCTAAAGTTAGTTAGTGCTTCATGACGCCACAGCGGCCCCGTAGATTCAACACAAGGGATACCAGTACCCACAAATGCGTCACACTAACGTAGCCATTGTTTCAACCATATCGGTCTACGCCGTATAGTTTCCATAATCTATTGCTACTTACCTAAAAAGGTGTCCCAAATCTGGGTGGAGGATCAAAGCAAGCCCAAACAAGAAACCAAAAATGTAAAGCAAGCAAGTCAAACAAGGAAAGCAAGTAAATGTGATCTAGCCCTAAGGTAACCTCACTTTTAAATTTTTCCCAGCAGAGTCGCTAGTTCTGTGATACAGTGAGAGAACTGATTGGGTGTTTTGCGTTTGATTGCAATTGTTGCGGATAGCAAGAGTCGCCACTGACTTTTCTTTTGTCCAAAAGGAAAGGCTGAAAAGAACAGGAAAGACCTTTAGAGATGTTTTTGAGTTCGGGGGGTAGATTATGAAAAGGGAAGGTATTAGCACCTTTTTCATCGGTAGTTATCTACGGGCTCTTATTTGCTTGCTAGATCACTTGCTTTTGTTTGAATGTGCTTGTGATGTGGTTTTTGAAAGTATTTTGAAAATGTCTTCTTTGTAATGGTTCTCGTTGCTATAAGAAAGCGTATAAAGTGTTGTTTCGAAAATAGTTTAAAGAGGTGTTTGTGGCATGTGTTTTTTGAAAGTGATTTTGAAAAGGTGTCTTTGTAATGACTCTCGTTTCTATAAGAACGCGTACAAAGTGTTGTCTTTTGAAAATGTTTCAAAATGAAAGTGTGGGTGTATAAAATGTTTTTGTTGTGAGCAAGCGAGCAACTAGGAGTGAATCTACCCACTCAAAAAGTTCTTAAATGTTCTTTTCCTCCTCCCTTAGATGTTGCTATCTTACCATTGTTTTGGTAAGAAGCCTCATCGCTGGATGTGAAGGGACATGCATGTGACATTTGTATAGTCATAGAAGGCAACCTATGGGACATTTTAGCAATATAGTTTTAGGGACTAGATCGTTTATCAATGGCAACATCGAGGGTCATTGAGGGACTATGATCTTTTATCAAGGGTCTTTGCTAAAACGCCCATGTTCGAGGGACATGACTATTTTTTGATAGGCAACAAGTGGGATTACCCTAAAGAGGTGAATGTGTGCAAAGCGTATTGGATTGCAAGCATTTAGTCTTTGATTTTTGGGTTGTCTATTTATTGTTTTTTTCTTGCCACACACACCTAATTACTAGCATTTATATGAAAGCGATAAATTGTGGAAAGTAAAGATTCTACACTATTACAATCATTAGGGGGATGGGGTGTACAAATTTATAAATGGGGATTGCAAGAAATTAAAAGTCCTAATTATCTATTACAACCATATTGAAATAATACACAAGAAATGTAAAATGGGGTTGTTTTGTTTAAGTAAAGAAATAAGTTTACTTAAGAAAATATTTTTGATCCTTTGGTTTAAAAAGAGATAAGATAAAGTATGTAAATATAAAAATGTTTTTATATTGGTGTTTTTGGTTATTAAAAGCTAAAATAAGATAAATAAGGGAAAAAGGAGTCAGAATCAACACATTGCTGAAACGAGAAGGAAAATAAGTTCTGACTCTGATATGCTGCAAGAGAGAAAATGTTAGTAGGAAAGTAGAGGGTTATAAGTTCTAGGCGTGGGTACACCAAGTTCTGAGGTTGCTGGGAATAAAGGAAAACCTAGAATTTTTTATTGTTGAAGGGGTTCAGAAGCTATAGTGTAGCTGGGAACCTTGAAGTTCTAATGTCACTGGCAAATCAGAAGTTCTGACTATTTGAGAGAGTAAGGTGATAATGTTGTTGGGTAAGGTTGTCTAGAAGTTCTGATTTAAGAATATTGTTTGACAGATAAATGGGTGAAAATATCACTAAATAAACCTAAAAAAAGATACTTCTGGGACTAGAACTCAGGCCCCCTAGCACTAATGTCTTATGCGTACACACTATCTACCACCGAGGTGGTTGTACATCCGGTATCAGAAGCAAAAACAAAAATATGTATCACAAAGTAAACTCTGGTGATACATTCCAACTCTTTCTCCATGCTAATCAGAACATCTGCAACTTAGTCATTTCTAAATAGAATAGAAAAACACAAACATAGAAATTATGGCAGGTTTCCATCATGGTTTCAGAAACATAAAAAAAATGTCAAGACTGTAAATCAGAAACAAACATGTATATGCTAATCCTAGTTATCTTAAGAAGTTCTGAACTGATGTTCTCCCTACTTAAGCAGACAAATACATGAAACCTCAGAATATGTACATCATCAGAATCAGGATATCTACATTGTATTTTGGACATGCAAGTTTAACAATGCCTAAGTGATAAGATGAGAGTCAGCAGAAGCTTACCTTACAGCTGGAGAAAGTCCTGTGAACTGGAGCCTGGTTCTGACTGCTTGTAATGTTCTGATCAGCTTACTCACGTGCTCAGCAGACTAGAACAACCTTTAACTTGGGTTACGAATGGCTGGAAAATTTAGAAGCTGTATGAATGATTTGGTCAAGAAACACTTGAGGGAAGTTGGAGTTTGAATGCAAGAATAAAAAACTAGCAGGTTTTGTATTTGTGTTTACAAATTCGGATTCCTGGAATTTTTAGCAAGGTTTCAAAGCTTGTTCTTTTTAGTTTTTTTCCACTGGGCCCTTCACAGTTGCAAATGAAGTTTAATTTATAGGCAAGAATTTTGAAGCTTTAAGAAGTCAAAAGTATCACCATCATGCTAGCATGCTGGCTTGTTCTTGAAGCAAGATAAACAAGTATAATGGTTAGCAGCTTTTAGCCGTGCCTAAGCTGGATTTATAAGCATGAGTTAAGGAAAAGTACCCTCAAAAGCAAAAGCAAAGCATGGGCCCAACATACTCTTGTACAAAAGTTTGTTTTTTCAAGGACAACAATGTACTTCTACGCCACACATGGGGAAATCCTTTGGATAAAAACTCAAAAGTGGTTGTGAGCATTAAATGATGATGAGATTTATCAAACCAGAAATCCTGCAATGTGAGAGTATGCATCATAGCTTAATTCTGGGTCAAAAGTTAGGCATCAGCGCAACTTAGAACAAACATCCAACTTCTGATCCTTGAATCTCTTTGCTCTAGTATGTTCTGAGCGAGTTCTTAGACTTTCCAAATAACTCATGACATGCTTTGTAAGCCCTCTTTGAGTTACTCTGGCAACTTCTGACTGAACCTATGTGAAAACTGGCCCTGAAGTTGTAACCAAACTCTGTCTTGGAAGTGTCCAGAATTTGTTAGAACAATGTTTGAATCTAGTACCCTATATTTAAGTTTTGATGATAACAAAGTGAAAAGATATAGTAGTTAAATATTTTATGATTGAATTATATGCTGCCTAAAAATTACTATGCTCTGACTTGCAGATATGCTGATTAAAATAAGCAAGATCACGTTTTCAGCATCAGAATATGAGTTTGCACATCAGCATCAGAAGTTGCTGAATCAGAACGTCAAGATCAGATGATCAACGCTTGCACATGCTGAAGCTTGATGAACAGAACTGCGCGTAAAACACTCTGATACAGAAACAAATTAGTTCATCAGCAGCGAAGCAGAATCAGAATGAGCCAAGCCAGATCGTGCATTGAAGAAGCAACGGTACTGTGCATTGAAAGCTAATCAATACCAACGGCATCATTCTAGACAAGATCTGCTCAAAAAGGAAAGCTTGTTAATAGCATTGAATCAAGAATATTTGCTTCAACGTTCATCTTCTCAAAGTGCTATATAAACCAAGCTTTGAAGATTATCACGGCTAATGCTTCAAAACTCTCTACACGCACAAAGCTGAACAATAATCTTCACTCTACAAGTTTTGCTAAACCAACAAACTCTGATACTTTATTAGCGTTTAGCATCCTAGTATTCTAAGCTTCATTTGTGTAAACATCACAGTTGTGATATAGTTTTGTAGAAACATTCATACACATTTGCTTATACCTTTGTAAGAAAGTGTTGCCTTGACAAACCGGATTGTGGTTTGAATCAAGAAGGTTTTAGCAGTTGCTAAAGCAGATTTGTATTCAGTTGAATATAGTGAATTAAGACCTCGTTGGAGAGAGGCGAAATCACCTTGAACGGGTGGACTGGAGTAGTTTGAGATCAAACGAACCAGGATAAAAATACCTTGTCATTTGCTTTAAGATTCCAGTTTTACAATTCAACCCCCCCTTCTTGTGTTTTTCACCCCTTCAGAATTTGCTTAGTGCTTCAGTTTCATGGACGTGCCTTCAAAGATTTATAACTTGAAATCCTAGCATTTCTAGGAGAAGTTATGTTCTTCAATGTTTGAGATCTTGTTGAGGTCTATAACTCTGGTGTCAGAAGTTCTTCAAGAATCAGCTTGCATCATGGTGAAAATCTGGCCAGAAGTTCTGAACTTATCATCTTTCCTAAACACTTCGAAAAAAATTCTAAGTATTTAGAATTTTGACTTTTCCAAAGTAATTTTGACTTTTGAATATGTAAATGACCATTTTGCCCTTGTGAATGACTTTCTTTAAAAATTTGCAATTCAAGGCTTGGAATTGGATGGAAGCAAACCTGAGGGTCCAATATGATCCTTTGAGAAATGAGAGGGCAAATTTTGGGGTACAACAATAAGCAAAAGTAAATGCCAAAGTGGACAAAATACAAATTGCATAAATATAAAAATGAGAATGAATGATGAGTAAATCATAAAGTAAAATAAAGCATAAGATAATAAAAGAGACATAAAAATAAAGTTAGAAGTTAGAAATTAGTGGTTAATGATTAATGGTTAGAAGGGATGATCAATGATGATTGAATAATGAACTTTAGTCAAAGTTGATGAAGACTCATTAGAGGATTAATAAAATCAAATTCTCCTAACAACAAGCTTCATAGGTATTTAAACCATAGCTTAATAATCAATCATACTTGAACTTTCAAACCTAAGTTTGAGCCACAAATCATCATTCAAAGAAAAAAGAAGAAGAAATAAATGAAGGAGATATAATCCACAATGAATGATCAATGATGATTGAATAATGAATCATAGGTATTTAAACCATAGCTTAATAATCAATCATTCTTGAACTTTCAAACCTATGTTTTGAACCATAGTCCAATAATCAACCATACTTGGGCTATCAAACATAAAGTTTGAGCCACTAACGATCATACAAAGGGAAAGAAGAAGGACATGAGATACAAAAGGAGGGGAATGTCAAAATGGAACCATAAGCTCAAAGTAAACCAAAATCTGAATCTAAAGTTTTGCAGGCAGTTGAAGAAACATCTGATGGATCCTCATCAGAAGAAGACGAGCTTTCTCTTCTCTCCAGAAGAGTAAATCAACTGTGGAAGCAAAGACAAAGGAAGTTCAGGAATCCCAGAAGATCTGATCAGAACGAGTCTTCTTCCAGACACAGAAGGACAGATTCTTCCTCTGGATACAGAAGATCTGAAGGCTCCTCAGGTAGCAAGAAGCCAAATACAAAAGACATCATCTGCTACGAGTGCAATGAGCAAGGACACTACAAGAGTGATTGTCCAAAGCTTCAGAGGGAAAAGCCCAAAAAGAGGTTTGGAAGAGAGAAGAAGAAAAGTCTCATGGCCACATGGGATGACTCTGACTCGTCTGAAGCTGACTCGTCTGAAGCTGACTCAGAATCAGATGATGAAAGGGCGAACATAGCGCTTATGGCTAACATTCCAGATGACAGTGAAGCTTCTGAATCAGACTCAGAATCAGACACAGAAGAGGTATTCCCTAACTTCGCTGTTAATTTTACAAAGGCTGAACTTGCTGAAAGCCTAAATGAAATTCTGGAACGTTATCAGCAGATTAGAGCTAAATTCAGAGACCTGAAAAGGACTCTTGAATCTGACTCTAATAAGTCTGAGAGTCTCAAATCGGAAAACTCTGAGCTGAGAGATAAAATTTTAAAATTAGAAAACTCTTTACAAAACTCTCAGAAGGAACCAATTGCTGAAACTCCCAGCAACGCTGATGAGATCATTAAGGAGTATGATCATAGTTTCCAGAAGTTCCTTGCTAAAAGCATAGATAGAAGCAGAATGGCTTCAATGATCTATGGAGTTAGCAGAAACGGCAGGAAAGGAATAGGATACCTAGGTAAGGTTCCTACACCTAAAAATGTCATGGATTTAGTTATTAAACACACTCCTCTAAATTCACACTTTGTGTATGGTCACACACATGACATCAAATATACTAGTAGTAATCACTTTGTGAAACCAAAATTCAACCAGAGTTTTGGCAAAACTAACAAATCAGGACCCAAGAAGATCTGGGTACCTAAGGATAAAATAATACATGTTGCAGATATCTTTAGCAGCAAGTCAGAAACACCAGTCATGGTACCTGGACTCTGGCTGCTCACGTCACATGACGGGAAGAAGGCATATGTTCCAAAGCCTGGAACTTAAGCCTGGAGGCCACGTTGGCTTTGGAGGCAATCAGAGGGGAAAGATAATTGGCTCTGGAACTGTAGGTAACGGAAATCTTCCCTCTATTAATAATGTTCTGCTTGTTGATGGATTGATGCATAACCTGTTATCCATAAGTCAATTAAGTGATAACGGTTATGATATAATCTTTAATCAAAAATCATGTAAAGCTGTTAGTCAGAAAGATGGGACTATCCTATTTAATGGTAAGAGGAAAAACAACATTTACAAAATCAAACTTTCTGAACTTAAGAGTCAGAACGTAAAATGTCTTCTGTCTGTTAACAACGAGCAATGGATCTGGCACAGAAGATTGGGACATGTTAGTATGAGAAGAATATCTCAGATTAACAAACTCAATCTGGTCAGAGGACTTCCAAATTTGAAGTTCAATTCAGATGCTCTGTGTGAAGCATGTCAGAAAGGCAAATTTGCAAAACCCTCTTTTAAATCCAAAAATGTTGTTTCTACCTCTAAGCCATTAGAACTTCTGCACATTGACTTATTTGGACCAGTTAAAACTGCTTCTGTCAGTGGCAAGAAGTATGGGTTAGTAATCGTAGATGACTATAGCAGATGGACATGGGTAAAGTTCTTAAGACACAAGGACGAGTCACACTCTGTGTTTGTTACCTTCTGTAACCAAGTTCAGAATGAAAAAGATCTTAGAATCGTTAAAGTCAGAAGTGATCATGGTGGAGAATTTGAAAATAAAGATTTTGAGTCATTCTTTAATGACAAAGGCATTCTGCATGATTTCTCTTGTCCTAGAACTCCCCAACAAAATGGAGTTGTAGAACGAAAGAACAGAACATTGCAAGAAATGGCCAGAACCATGATCAACGAGACAAACGTTGCTAAGACTTTCTGGGCAGAGGCAATAAACACAGCGTGCTACATTCAGAATAGAATCTCAATAAGACCTATTCTGGAAAAGACTCCATATGAATTGTGGAAGAACAGAAAGCCCAACATTTCGTATTTTCATCCATTTGGATGTACTTGCTATATGTTAAATACTAAGAATTATTTGAACAAGTTTGATTCTAAGGCACAGAAGTGTATTATGTTAGGATACTCTGAACGCTCAAGAGGGTACAGAGTATACAATACAGAAACACAGATTGTGGAAGAATCAATCAGTGTTCGTTTTGATGACAAGCTTGACTCTGAAAAGTCAAAGCAGAATGAAAATCTTGCAGGTATAGAAATTGAATTTGCAGGTTCTGAAGACAGGTCATCAGAAGCTCTCAACACAGACACTCCTTCAACGTCTGAAAGAAGCAATGCTAGAAATCCTACAACTGCTGCTGAACAACCTCAGAAGAGATTACCCAGAAGCAGTTTGGATCACCCAGAAGAGACTATCCTAGGAAGAAAGGAAGATCCAATCAGAACAAGAGCAAGCTTCAGAAACTCTGAAGAAACTCTGATGGGACTTGTGTCTCTGATTGAACCTTCTTCTATTGATGAAGCACTTCTGGACAATGACTGGATTCTGGCAATGCAAGAAGAGCTGAATCAATTCACCAGAAACGACGTATGGGATCTCGTTCCAAGACCAAAAGGATTCAACGTCATTGGAACAAGATGGGTGTTCAGAAACAAGCTTAATGAACAAGGTGAAGTCGTCAGAAACAAGGCACGACTGGTTGCACAAGGTTATAGTCAGCAAGAGGGGATAGACTATACAGAAACCTTTGCCCCAGTCGCCAGGTTAGAATCTATCAGACTTTTAATCTCATTTGCTGTTAATAGAGGCATCACTCTGTATCAGATGGATGTCAAAAGTGCATTCTTAAATGGTTATATAGAAGAAGAAGTGTATGTTCACCAACCCCCAGGTTTTGAAAATACAAAACATCCAGAACATGTTTTCAAACTGAAAAAGTCACTGTATGGTCTGAAACAAGCTCCCAGAGCTTGGTATGAAAGGCTAAGTAACTTTCTGCTTGAAAATGAGTTCACCAGAGGGAAAGTGGACACCACTCTATTCTGTAAAACAGTTAAGAGTGACATTTTAGTCTGTCAAATTTATGTTGATGATATAATCTTTGGATCTACTAATCCTTCTCTTGGAAGAAAATTTGCTAAGTGTATGCAGGCAGAATTTGAGATGAGCCTCATGGGGGAACTGAAGTTCTTTCTAGGAATTCAGATCAATCAAACTCCAGAGGGAACTTACATTCATCAGAGCAAATACATCAGAGATCTTCTGAAGAAATTTGACCTCTCAGAATGTAAGCCATCAAAGATTCCAATGCATCCCACGTGCATTCTGGAAAGAGAAGAGGTAAGCAAAAGCGTAGAACAGAAAGTCTACAGAGGTATGATTGGTTCTCTCCTCTATCTGACTGCTTCAAGACCTGATATTTTATTCAGCGTATGTATTTGTGCTAGATTCCAATCAGATCCTAGAGAATCTCACTTAACAGCTGTTAAGCGAATTTTCAAGTATCTGAAAGGTACTACTAATCTGGGTTTGTTTTATAGAAAATCTAGTGATTACAGTTTAGTAGGCTACTGCGACGCTGATTTTGCTGGAGACAGAGTGGAACGAAAAAGTACTTCTGGAAGCTGCCAGTTTCTGGGAGAAAATCTGATCTCGTGGTCCAGCAAAAGGCAATCAACTATTGCTCTGTCAACAGCAGAAGCTGAGTACATAGCAGCAGCTGGATGTAGCACACAGATGCTCTGGATGAAAAGTCAGCTTGAAGACTTCCAGATTTTTGAGAGTAACATTCCTATTCTTTGTGATAATACTTCTGCTATTTGCTTAAGTAAGAATCCTATTTTACATTCTAGAGCTAAGCATATAGAAATAAAACATCATTTCATTAGGGACTATATTCAGAAAGGTATTTTAAACTTGAAATTTATAGATACAGACCATCAATGGGCTGATATCTTTACAAAACCCCTTTCAAAAGATAGGTTTAATTTCATTCTGAAACATCTCAGCATGAAAGTATGCCCAGAATGAAAATGCTTTAATTCCATATTCTTATCTTTCAGAATGTATTTATATTACTGTGAACTTCTGATCAATCTTCTTTCAGAAAGTTAGGACATGCAGATTGTATCAGAGGCAAGTCTAAAGATCTGAGAGTCTAATCTCAAATACAGACGTGCTGATCACTACATCAAACAAGTGTCATCCAATCATCAGCAAATCCCTGAAGCAGAACGCGTGCACGTTTCTGAGAAGGCAAAGCGCTGATTGGGTGCATTGAGACACATGTCTGGTAACCGTTTTTAAGTATCTTTCTCAAATCCCCCAAAATCAGCAAGCATTAAATGCAAAAGTAATCACGCTTGTTAATGGCAATCATTATTTTCTTTCTCTCTCTTAAAAACGTTTTATTTTTCAAAATAATTTTTGAAAAACCTATTTAAGCACATTACTCCTCATGTTTATTCTTTACGCTTACTCATAATCTCTCAAGTATTTTCTGCATATCTCCTTCAAAACCCTAGCTTTTCTCAAATCACTCTCAAGCTTTTTGTGTGAGAACAATGGCATCCTCCAGCATTTCTGCAGGAAATCAGAAGAAAGAAACCTCTGAGCAATATCAAGCGCCTACCAGAACTCTTCTCACACCGGTCAAGAATCTTGAGGTTCTCTCTGAATTAATCATCGATTTCGAAAGTTTGAAGGATAATGGATTTGACCTAACTGCGGAAGTCAAAGCTCAAAAGTGGGAGAGGTACTTTAGCAAGCTGCTGAAGGAAGTTGAGAGTCAGCTGCCTCAAGAAGTTGTGCTCCCTCTGGACTCTGAATCGTGGTCTGAGAAAGAGCAAGCTGCACAGGTGCAACCTTCAGAAGAAGACAAGACTCTTCAAGAAGAAAATCCAGCAGAAGATGTAGCTGAAAGTTCTGAGAAGCCTCCTCCTGCTGAAAGTTCTCAAGCTGCCTTGGACAGGCAGGCTCTGGAAGAATTAAGGCTGAATGACTTGCGTCTACAGCAGCGGATGGAAGAGAATGATCAGAAGATGGAAGCAAGAATGAATGTCCAGGACAGCAAAATTGATACTGTTGTCACCATGGTTCAGAAGCAGAATGCAACTTCTGAAAAGATTCAAGCAATGCTGGAAAGCCTGTTCTCACGCATGCCCCCACAACCTTGAAATTTTTTTTATGCATGACATTCTCTATATTTTCTTCATTTTCTGATGTACCTTTGACTATGTTTTGACCGTGCTTGTGTAATGTTCTTTGCTATGAACTATTTTTAATATAATTTGTTTTTCTGATCTAAATTGTTTTAGCACATCACTAACACTTTTTGATTGCTGACAAAAAGGGGGAGAACAAGAATGATATTTAAAATCAATAACGGCTAACTAGACAGAAATTCTCAAACATTCTAACTCTATTACTTGAAATGTTTTTCTGTTTTGTTGTTAAGTCTACAGGCACAAGGAAGCTCTGAACACTATGAAGACTAAGAACTAGAAGCTCTGATCAAAATATAAAAGCTCATGTTGCTCTGATCAAATATGAAGTTCTGATATATGAAGATCTGATCGACCTAACACTCTGATCCGAAGCAAAGCTCTGACAGGAAAAGCTCTGAAGCTCTGCGTTCTGATAAGTCAAAGACTTATAATCTGATGCTCAAAGATAGAAAAAGATCTGACTCTGAAGAACACACATATCAAAGGGAAGTAACAAACTCAGGGGGAGTATCTCTTAACTCTGACTTCTCCGTACTTCTTATTCTGATACATAGATCTGATAACTTTTCACGTTATTTTTCATTTAAAATATCTAGTTTTTGTCATCATCAAAAAGGGGGAGATTGTTAGAACAATGTTTGAATCTAGTACCCTATATTTAAGTTTTGATGATAACAAAGTGAAAAGATATAGTAGTTAAATATTTTATGATTGAATTATATGCTGCCTAAAAATTACTATGCTCTGACTTGCAGATATGCTGATTAAAATAAGCAAGATCACGTTTTCAGCATCAGAATATGAGTTTGCACATCAGCATCAGAAGTTGCTGAATCAGAACGTCAAGATCAGATGATCAACGCTTGCACATGCTGAAGCTTGATGAACAGAACTGCGCGTAAAACACTCTGATACAGAAACAAATTAGTTCATCAGCAGCGAAGCAGAATCAGAATGAGCCAAGCCAGATCGTGCATTGAAGAAGCAACGGTACTGTGCATTGAAAGCTAATCAATACCAACGGCATCATTCTAGACAAGATCTGCTCAAAAAGGAAAGCTTGTTAATAGCATTGAATCAAGAATATTTGCTTCAACGTTCATCTTCTCAAAGTGCTATATAAACCAAGCTTTGAAGATTATCACGGCTAATGCTTCAAAACTCTCTACACGCACAAAGCTGAACAATAATCTTCACTCTACAAGTTTTGCTAAACCAACAAACTCTGATACTTTATTAGCGTTTAGCATCCTAGTATTCTAAGCTTCATTTGTGTAAACATCACAGTTGTGATATAGTTTTGTAGAAACATTCATACACATTTGCTTATACCTTTGTAAGAAAGTGTTGCCTTGACAAACCGGATTGTGGTTTGAATCAAGAAGGTTTTAGCAGTTGCTAAAGCAGATTTGTATTCAGTTGAATATAGTGAATTAAGACCTCGTTGGAGAGAGGCGAAATCACCTTGAACGGGTGGACTGGAGTAGTTTGAGATCAAACGAACCAGGATAAAAATACCTTGTCATTTGCTTTAAGATTCCAGTTTTACAATTCAACCCCCCCTTCTTGTGTTTTTCACCCCTTCAGAATTTGCTTAGTGCTTCAGTTTCATGGACGTGCCTTCAAAGATTTATAACTTGAAATCCTAGCATTTCTAGGAGAAGTTATGTTCTTCAATGTTTGAGATCTTGTTGAGGTCTATAACTCTGGTGTCAGAAGTTCTTCAAGAATCAGCTTGCATCATGGTGAAAATCTGGCCAGAAGTTCTGAACTTATCATCTTTCCTAAACACTTCGAAAAAAATTCTAAGTATTTAGAATTTTGACTTTTCCAAAGTAATTTTGACTTTTGAATATGTAAATGACCATTTTGCCCTTGTGAATGACTTTCTTTAAAAATTTGCAATTCAAGGCTTGGAATTGGATGGAAGCAAACCTGAGGGTCCAATATGATCCTTTGAGAAATGAGAGGGCAAATTTTGGGGTACAACAATAAGCAAAAGTAAATGCCAAAGTGGACAAAATACAAATTGCATAAATATAAAAATGAGAATGAATGATGAGTAAATCATAAAGTAAAATAAAGCATAAGATAATAAAAGAGACATAAAAATAAAGTTAGAAGTTAGAAATTAGTGGTTAATGATTAATGGTTAGAAGGGATGATCAATGATGATTGAATAATGAACTTTAGTCAAAGTTGATGAAGACTCATTAGAGGATTAATAAAATCAAATTCTCCTAACAACAAGCTTCATAGGTATTTAAACCATAGCTTAATAATCAATCATACTTGAACTTTCAAACCTAAGTTTGAGCCACAAATCATCATTCAAAGAAAAAAGAAGAAGAAATAAATGAAGGAGATATAATCCACAATGAATGATCAATGATGATTGAATAATGAATCATAGGTATTTAAACCATAGCTTAATAATCAATCATTCTTGAACTTTCAAACCTATGTTTTGAACCATAGTCCAATAATCAACCATACTTGGGCTATCAAACATAAAGTTTGAGCCACTAACGATCATACAAAGGGAAAGAAGAAGGACATGAGATACAAAAGGAGGGGAATGTCAAAATGGAACCATAAGCTCAAAGTAAACCAAAATCTGAATCTAAAGTTTTGCAGGCAGTTGAAGAAACATCTGATGGATCCTCATCAGAAGAAGACGAGCTTTCTCTTCTCTCCAGAAGAGTAAATCAACTGTGGAAGCAAAGACAAAGGAAGTTCAGGAATCCCAGAAGATCTGATCAGAACGAGTCTTCTTCCAGACACAGAAGGACAGATTCTTCCTCTGGATACAGAAGATCTGAAGGCTCCTCAGGTAGCAAGAAGCCAAATACAAAAGACATCATCTGCTACGAGTGCAATGAGCAAGGACACTACAAGAGTGATTGTCCAAAGCTTCAGAGGGAAAAGCCCAAAAAGAGGTTTGGAAGAGAGAAGAAGAAAAGTCTCATGGCCACATGGGATGACTCTGACTCGTCTGAAGCTGACTCGTCTGAAGCTGACTCAGAATCAGATGATGAAAGGGCGAACATAGCGCTTATGGCTAACATTCCAGATGACAGTGAAGCTTCTGAATCAGACTCAGAATCAGACACAGAAGAGGTATTCCCTAACTTCGCTGTTAATTTTACAAAGGCTGAACTTGCTGAAAGCCTAAATGAAATTCTGGAACGTTATCAGCAGATTAGAGCTAAATTCAGAGACCTGAAAAGGACTCTTGAATCTGACTCTAATAAGTCTGAGAGTCTCAAATCGGAAAACTCTGAGCTGAGAGATAAAATTTTAAAATTAGAAAACTCTTTACAAAACTCTCAGAAGGAACCAATTGCTGAAACTCCCAGCAACGCTGATGAGATCATTAAGGAGTATGATCATAGTTTCCAGAAGTTCCTTGCTAAAAGCATAGATAGAAGCAGAATGGCTTCAATGATCTATGGAGTTAGCAGAAACGGCAGGAAAGGAATAGGATACCTAGGTAAGGTTCTTACACCTAAAAATGTCATGGATTTAGTTATTAAACACACTCCTCTAAATTCACACTTTGTGTATGGTCACACACATGACATCAAATATACTAGTAGTAATCACTTTGTGAAACCAAAATTCAACCAGAGTTTTGGCAAAACTAACAAATCAGGACCCAAGAAGATCTGGGTACCTAAGGATAAAATAATACATGTTGCAGATATCTTTAGCAGCAAGTCAGAAACACCAGTCATGGTACCTGGACTCTGGCTGCTCACGTCACATGACGGGAAGAAGGCATATGTTCCAAAGCCTGGAACTTAAGCCTGGAGGCCACGTTGGCTTTGGAGGCAATCAGAGGGGAAAGATAATTGGCTCTGGAACTGTAGGTAACGGAAATCTTCCCTCTATTAATAATGTTCTGCTTGTTGATGGATTGATGCATAACCTGTTATCCATAAGTCAATTAAGTGATAACGGTTATGATATAATCTTTAATCAAAAATCATGTAAAGCTGTTAGTCAGAAAGATGGGACTATCCTATTTAATGGTAAGAGGAAAAACAACATTTACAAAATCAAACTTTCTGAACTTAAGAGTCAGAACGTAAAATGTCTTCTGTCTGTTAACAACGAGCAATGGATCTGGCACAGAAGATTGGGACATGTTAGTATGAGAAGAATATCTCAGATTAACAAACTCAATCTGGTCAGAGGACTTCCAAATTTGAAGTTCAATTCAGATGCTCTGTGTGAAGCATGTCAGAAAGGCAAATTTGCAAAACCCTCTTTTAAATCCAAAAATGTTGTTTCTACCTCTAAGCCATTAGAACTTCTGCACATTGACTTATTTGGACCAGTTAAAACTGCTTCTGTCAGTGGCAAGAAGTATGGGTTAGTAATCGTAGATGACTATAGCAGATGGACATGGGTAAAGTTCTTAAGACACAAGGACGAGTCACACTCTGTGTTTGTTACCTTCTGTAACCAAGTTCAGAATGAAAAAGATCTTAGAATCGTTAAAGTCAGAAGTGATCATGGTGGAGAATTTGAAAATAAAGATTTTGAGTCATTCTTTAATGACAAAGGCATTCTGCATGATTTCTCTTGTCCTAGAACTCCCCAACAAAATGGAGTTGTAGAACGAAAGAACAGAACATTGCAAGAAATGGCCAGAACCATGATCAACGAGACAAACGTTGCTAAGACTTTCTGGGCAGAGGCAATAAACACAGCGTGCTACATTCAGAATAGAATCTCAATAAGACCTATTCTGGAAAAGACTCCATATGAATTGTGGAAGAACAGAAAGCCCAACATTTCGTATTTTCATCCATTTGGATGTACTTGCTATATGTTAAATACTAAGAATTATTTGAACAAGTTTGATTCTAAGGCACAGAAGTGTATTATGTTAGGATACTCTGAACGCTCAAGAGGGTACAGAGTATACAATACAGAAACACAGATTGTGGAAGAATCAATCAGTGTTCGTTTTGATGACAAGCTTGACTCTGAAAAGTCAAAGCAGAATGAAAATCTTGCAGGTATAGAAATTGAATTTGCAGGTTCTGAAGACAGGTCATCAGAAGCTCTCAACACAGACACTCCTTCAACGTCTGAAAGAAGCAATGCTAGAAATCCTACAACTGCTGCTGAACAACCTCAGAAGAGATTACCCAGAAGCAGTTTGGATCACCCAGAAGAGACTATCCTAGGAAGAAAGGAAGATCCAATCAGAACAAGAGCAAGCTTCAGAAACTCTGAAGAAACTCTGATGGGACTTGTGTCTCTGATTGAACCTTCTTCTATTGATGAAGCACTTCTGGACAATGACTGGATTCTGGCAATGCAAGAAGAGCTGAATCAATTCACCAGAAACGACGTATGGGATCTCGTTCCAAGACCAAAAGGATTCAACGTCATTGGAACAAGATGGGTGTTCAGAAACAAGCTTAATGAACAAGGTGAAGTCGTCAGAAACAAGGCACGACTGGTTGCACAAGGTTATAGTCAGCAAGAGGGGATAGACTATACAGAAACCTTTGCCCCAGTCGCCAGGTTAGAATCTATCAGACTTTTAATCTCATTTGCTGTTAATAGAGGCATCACTCTGTATCAGATGGATGTCAAAAGTGCATTCTTAAATGGTTATATAGAAGAAGAAGTGTATGTTCACCAACCCCCAGGTTTTGAAAATACAAAACATCCAGAACATGTTTTCAAACTGAAAAAGTCACTGTATGGTCTGAAACAAGCTCCCAGAGCTTGGTATGAAAGGCTAAGTAACTTTCTGCTTGAAAATGAGTTCACCAGAGGGAAAGTGGACACCACTCTATTCTGTAAAACAGTTAAGAGTGACATTTTAGTCTGTCAAATTTATGTTGATGATATAATCTTTGGATCTACTAATCCTTCTCTTGGAAGAAAATTTGCTAAGTGTATGCAGGCAGAATTTGAGATGAGCCTCATGGGGGAACTGAAGTTCTTTCTAGGAATTCAGATCAATCAAACTCCAGAGGGAACTTACATTCATCAGAGCAAATACATCAGAGATCTTCTGAAGAAATTTGACCTCTCAGAATGTAAGCCATCAAAGATTCCAATGCATCCCACGTGCATTCTGGAAAGAGAAGAGGTAAGCAAAAGCGTAGAACAGAAAGTCTACAGAGGTATGATTGGTTCTCTCCTCTATCTGACTGCTTCAAGACCTGATATTTTATTCAGCGTATGTATTTGTGCTAGATTCCAATCAGATCCTAGAGAATCTCACTTAACAGCTGTTAAGCGAATTTTCAAGTATCTGAAAGGTACTACTAATCTGGGTTTGTTTTATAGAAAATCTAGTGATTACAGTTTAGTAGGCTACTGCGACGCTGATTTTGCTGGAGACAGAGTGGAACGAAAAAGTACTTCTGGAAGCTGCCAGTTTCTGGGAGAAAATCTGATCTCGTGGTCCAGCAAAAGGCAATCAACTATTGCTCTGTCAACAGCAGAAGCTGAGTACATAGCAGCAGCTGGATGTAGCACACAGATGCTCTGGATGAAAAGTCAGCTTGAAGACTTCCAGATATTTTGAGAGTAACATTCCTATTCTTTGTGATAATACTTCTGCTATTTGCTTAAGTAAGAATCCTATTTTACATTCTAGAGCTAAGCATATAGAAATAAAACATCATTTCATTAGGGACTATATTCAGAAAGGTATTTTAAACTTGAAATTTATAGATACAGACCATCAATGGGCTGATATCTTTACAAAACCCCTTTCAAAAGATAGGTTTAATTTCATTCTGAAACATCTCAGCATGAAAGTATGCCCAGAATGAAAATGCTTTAATTCCATATTCTTATCTTTCAGAATGTATTTATATTACTGTGAACTTCTGATCAATCTTCTTTCAGAAAGTTAGGACATGCAGATTGTATCAGAGGCAAGTCTAAAGATCTGAGAGTCTAATCTCAAATACAGACGTGCTGATCACTACATCAAACAAGTGTCATCCAATCATCAGCAAATCCCTGAAGCAGAACGCGTGCACGTTTCTGAGAAGGCAAAGCGCTGATTGGGTGCATTGAGACACATGTCTGGTAACCGTTTTTAAGTATCTTTCTCAAATCCCCCAAAATCAGCAAGCATTAAATGCAAAAGTAATCACGCTTGTAATGGCAATCATTATTTTCTTTCTCTCTCTTAAAAACGTTTTATTTTTCAAAATAATTTTTGAAAAACCTATTTAAGCACATTACTCCTCATGTTTATTCTTTACGCTTACTCATAATCTCTCAAGTATTTTCTGCATATCTCCTTCAAAACCCTAGCTTTTCTCAATTCACTCTCAAGCTTTTTGTGTGAGAACAATGGCATCCTCCAGCATTTCTGCAGGAAATCAGAAGAAAGAAACTCTGAGCAATATCAAGCGCCTACCAGAACTCTTCTCACACCGGTCAAGAATCTTGAGGTTCTCTCTGAATTAATCATCGATTTCGAAAGTTTGAAGGATAATGGATTTGACCTAACTGCGGAAGTCAAAGCTCAAAAGTGGGAGAGGTACTTTAGCAAGCTGCTGAAGGAAGTTGAGAGTCAGCTGCCTCAAGAAGTTGTGCTCCCTCTGGACTCTGAATCGTGGTCTGAGAAAGAGCAAGCTGCACAGTGCAACCTTCAGAAGAAGACAAGACTCTTCAAGAAGAAAATCCAGCAGAAGATGTAGCTGAAAGTTCTGAGAAGCCTCCTCCTGCTGAAAGTTCTCAAGCTGCCTTGGACAGGCAGGCTCTGGAAGAATTAAGGCTGAATGACTTGCGTCTACAGCAGCGGATGGAAGAGAATGATCAGAAGATGGAAGCAAGAATGAATGTCCAGGACAGCAAAATTGATACTGTTGTCACCATGGTTCAGAAGCAGAATGCAACTTCTGAAAAGATTCAAGCAATGCTGGAAAGCTGTTCTCACGCATGCCCCCACACCTTGAAATTTTTTTTATGCATGACATTCTCTATATTTTCTTCATTTTCTGATGTACCTTTGACTATGTTTTGACCGTGCTTGTGTAATGTTCTTTGCTATGAACTATTTTTAATATAATTTGTTTTTCTGATCTAAATTGTTTTAGCACATCACTAACACTTTTTGATTGCTGACAAAAAGGGGGAGAACAAGAATGATATTTAAAATCAATAACGGCTAACTAGACAGAAATTCTCAAACATTCTAACTCTATTACTTGAAATGTTTTTCTGTTTTGTTGTTAAGTCTACAGGCACAAGGAAGCTCTGAACACTATGAAGACTAAGAACTAGAAGCTCTGATCAAAATATAAAAGCTCATGTTGCTCTGATCAAATATGAAGTTCTGATATATGAAGATCTGATCGACCTAACACTCTGATCCGAAGCAAAGCTCTGACAGGAAAAGCTCTGAAGCTCTGCGTTCTGATAAGTCAAAGACTTATAATCTGATGCTCAAAGATAGAAAAAGATCTGACTCTGAAGAACACACATATCAAAGGGAAGTAACAAACTCAGGGGGAGTATCTCTTAACTCTGACTTCTCCGTACTTCTTATTCTGATACATAGATCTGATAACTTTTCACGTTATTTTTCATTTAAAATATCTAGTTTTTGTCATCATCAAAAAGGGGGAGATTGTTAGAACAATGTTTGAATCTAGTACCCTATATTTAAGTTTTGATGATAACAAAGTGAAAAGATATAGTAGTTAAATATTTTATGATTGAATTATATGCTGCCTAAAAATTACTATGCTCTGACTTGCAGATATGCTGATTAAAATAAGCAAGATCACGTTTTCAGCATCAGAATATGAGTTTGCACATCAGCATCAGAAGTTGCTGAATCAGAACGTCAAGATCAGATGATCAACGCTTGCACATGCTGAAGCTTGATGAACAGAACTGCGCGTAAAACAC
>CATIWC010003431.1:0-72116 GCA_948472305.1 Vicia faba
AAATTTTAGCTTACTTCATTACTAAGACACTAAGTTAAAATACTATTTATAAATGACACATATTTCATATACACAGGTAATACTTAAAATTATATAATCAGGAACGATAGTATATTTATTCTCCATATTTATTTAATATTATAGTCTAATAGATGCAAACATTTTCAAAATTTTACTTCTTCTCCATCACCAAATTTTAGGTTACTTCATCACTAAGAAACTAAGTTAAAAGACTATTAAATAATAACACATATTTCATATACGTTCGTAATAATTAAAACTATATAACGAGGCTAGATAGTATATTTATTTACAATATTCACATTGTATTATGGTATAATAGATGTAAACAATTTCAATATTTTTCTTCTTCTCCATCACCAAATTTTAGGTTACTTCATCATTAAGAAACTAAGTTAAAATAATATTAATTAATGACAAATATTTCATATATGTTCGTAATAATTAAAATTATACAATGACGCTTGATAGTATATTTATTCACCATATTCATATTTTATTATGGTATAATAGATGTAAATAATTTCAATATTTTTCTTCTTCTCCATCACAAAATTTTAGCTTACTTCATCACAAAGACACTAAGTTAAAATACTATTTATAAATGACACATATTTCATATACACAGGTAACAGTTAAAATTATATAATCAGGAACGATAGTAATTTTATTCTCCATATTTATTTTATATTAAGGTCTAATAGATGTAAATAGTTTCAATATTTTACTTCTTCTCCATCACCAAATTTTAGGTTACTTCATCACTAAGAAACTAAGTTAAAATACTATTAAATAATAACACATATTTCATATACGTTCGTAATAATTAAAACTATATAACGAGGCTAGATAGTATATTTATTTACAATATTCACGTTGTATTATGGTATAATAGATGTAAACAATTTCAATATTTTACTTCTTCTCCATCACCAAATTTTAGGTTACTTCATCACTAAGAAACTAAGTTAAAAGACTATTAAATAATAACACATATTTCATATACGTTCGTAATAATTAAAACTATATAATGAGGCTAGATAGTATATTTATTTACAATATTCACATTGTATTATGGTATAATATATCTGAATTTTTCAATATTTTTCTTCTTCTCCATCACAAAATTTTAGCTTACTTCATCACTAAGACACTAAGTTAAAATACTATTTATAAATGACACATATTTCATATACACATGTAATAGTTAAAATTATATAATCAGGAACGATAGTATATTTATTATCCATATTTTATTTATATTAAGGTCTAATAGATGTAAATAGTTTCAATATTTTACTTCTTCTCCATCACCAAATTTTAGGTTACTTCATCACTAAGAAACTAAGTTAAAAGACTATTAAATAATAACACATATTTCATATACGTTCGTAATAATTAAAACTATATAACGAGGCTAGATAGTATATTTATTTACAATATTCACATTGTATTATGGTATAATAGATGTAAACAATTTCAATATTTTTCTTCTTCTCCATCACCAAATTTTAGGTTACTTCATCATTAAGAAACTAAGTTAAAACAATATTAATAAATGACAAATATTTCATATATGTTCGTAATAATTAAAATTATACAATGAGGCTTGATAGTATATTTATTCACCATATTCATATTTTATTATGGTATAATAGATGTAAACAATTTCAATATTTTTCTTCTTCTCCATCACAAAATTTTAGCTTACTTCATCACTAAGACACTAAGTTTAAATACTATTTATAAATGACACATATTTCATATACACAGGTAACAGTTAAAAAATTATATAATCAGGAACGATAGTAATTTTATTCTCCATATTTATTTTATATTAAGGTCTAATAGATGTAAATGGTTTCAATATTTTACTTCTTCTCCATCACCAAATTTTAGGTTACTTCATCACTAAGAATCTAAGTTAAAATACTATTAAATAATAACACATATTTCATATAAGTTCGTAATAATTAAAACTATATAACGAGGCTAGATAGTATATTTATTTATAATATTCACGTTGTATTATGGTATAATAGATGTAAACAATTTCAATATTTTTCTTCTTCTCCATCACCAAATTTTAGGTTACTTCATCACTAAGAAACTAAGTTAAAAGACTATTAAATAATAACACATATTTCATATACGTTCGTAATAATTAAAACTATATAACACGGCTAGATAGTATATTTATTTACAATATTCACATTGTATTATGGTATAATATATCTGAATTTTTCAATATTTTTCTTCTTCTCCATCACAAAATTTTAGCTTACTTCATCACTAAGACACTAAGTTAAAATACTATTTATAAATGACACATATTTCATATACACAGGTAATAGTTAAAATTATATAATCAGGAACGATAGTATAGTTATTCTCCATATTTATTTAATATTATAGTCTAATAGATGTAAACATTTTCAAAATTTTACTTCTTCTCCATCACCAAATTTTAGGTTACTTCATCACTAAGAAACTAAGTTAAAAGACTATTAAATAATAACACATATTTCATATACGTTCGTAATAATTAAAACTATATAACGAGGCTAGATAGTATATTTATTTACAATATTCATATTGTATTATGGTATAATAGATGTAAACAATTTCAATATTTTTCTTCTTCTCCATCACCAAATTTTAGGTTACTTCATCACTAAGAAACTAAGTTAAAAGACTATTAAATAATAACACATATTTCATATACGTTCGTAATAATTAAAACTATATAATAAGGCTAGATAGTATATTTATTTACAATATTCACATTGTATTATGGTATAATATATCTGAATTTTTCAATATTTTTCTTCTTCTCCATCACAAAATTTTAGCTTACTTCATCACTAAGACACTAAGTTAAAATACTATTTATAAATGACACATATTTCATATACACAGGTAATAGTTAAAATTATATAATCAGGAACGATAGTATATTTATTCTCCATATTTATTTAATATTATAGTCTAATAGATGCAAACATTTTCAAAATTTTACTTCTTCTCCATCACCAAATTTTAGGTTACTTCATCACTAAGAAACTAAGTTAAAAGACTATTAAATAATAACACATATTTCATATACGTTCGTAATAATTAAAACTATATAACGAGGCTATATAGTATATTTATTTACAATATTCACATTGTATTATGGTATAATAGATGTAAACAATTTCAATATTATTCTTCTACTCCATCACCAAATTTTAGGTTACTTCATCATTAAGAAACTAAGTTAAAAGAATATTAATTAATGACAAATATTTCATATATGTTCGTAATAATTAAAATTATACAATGAGGCTTGATAGTATATTTATTCACCATATTCATATTTTATTATGGTATAATAGATGTAAAAAAATTTCAATATTTTTCTTCTTCTCCATCACAAAATTTTAGCTTACTTCATCACTAAGACACTAAGTTAAAATACTATTTATAAATGACACATATTTCATATACACAGGTAATCGTTAAAATTATATATTCAGGAACGATAGTAATTTTATTCTCCATATTTATTTTATATTAAGGTCTAATAGATGTAAATAATTTCAATATTTTAATTCTTCTCCATCACCAAATTTTAGGTTACTTCATCACTAAGAAACTAAGTTAAAATACTATTAAATAATAACACATATTTCATATACGTTCATAATAATTAAAACTATATAACGAGGCTAGATAGTATATTTATTTACAATATTCATATTGTATTATGGTATAATAGATGTAAACAATTTCAATATTTTTCTTCTTCTCCATCACAAAATTTTAGGTTACTTCATCACTAAGAAACTAAGTTAAAAGACTATTAAATAATAACACATATTTCATATACGTTCGTAATAATTCAAACTATATAATGAGGCTAGATGGTATATTTATTTACAATATTCACATTGTATTATGGTATAATATATCTTAATTTTTCAATATTTTTCTTCTTCTCCATCACAAAATTTTAGCTTACTTCATCACTAAGACACTAAGTTAAAATACTATTTATAAATGACACATATTTCATATACACAGGTAATAGTTAAAATTATATAATCAGGAACGATAGTATATTTATTCTCCATATTTATTTAATATTATAGTCTAATAGATGTAAACATTTTCAAAATTTTACTTCTTCTCCATCACCAAATTTTAGGTTACTTCATCACTAAGAAACTAAGTTAAAAGACTATTAAATAATAACACATATTTCATATACGTTCGTTTTAATTAAAACTATATAACGAGGCTAGATAGTATATTTATTTACAATATTCACATTGTATTATGGTATAATAGATGTAAACAATTTCAATATTTTTCTTCTTCTCCATCACCAAATTTTAGGTTACTTCATCA
Organism: Vicia faba; assembly: GCA_948472305.1. Taxonomy (NCBI): domain Eukaryota; kingdom Viridiplantae; phylum Streptophyta; class Magnoliopsida; order Fabales; family Fabaceae; genus Vicia; species Vicia faba. The sequence goes on from CATIWC010003431.1 coordinate 4,414, forward strand.
CTAAGAAACTAAGTTAAAAGACTATTAAATAATAACACATATTTCATATACGTTCGTAATAATTAAAACTATATAATAAGGCTAGATAGTATATTTATTTACAATATTCACATTGTATTATGGTATAATATATCTGAATTTTTCAATATTTTTCTTCTTCTCCATCACAAAATTTTAGCTTACTTCATTACTAAGACACTAAGTTAAAATACAATTTATAAATGACACATATTTCATATACACAGGTAATAGTTAAAATTATATAATCAGGAACGATAGTATATTTATTCTCCATATTTATTTAATATTATAGTCTAATAGATGCAAACATTTTCAAAATTTTACTTCTTCTCCATCACCAAATTTTAGGTTACTTCATCACTAAGAAACTAAGTTAAAAGACTATTAAATAATAACACATATTTCATATACGTTCGTAATAATTAAAACTATATAACGAGGCTATATAGTATATTTATTTACAATATTCACATTGTATTATGGTATAATAGATGTAAACAATTTCAATATTATTCTTCTACTCCATCACCAAATTTTAGGTTACTTCATCATTAAGAAACTAAGTTAAAAGAATATTAATTAATGACAAATATTTCATATATGTTCGTAATAATTAAAATTATACAATGAGGCTTGATAGTATATTTATTCACCATATTCATATTTTATTATGGTATAATAGATGTAAAAAAATTTCAATATTTTTCTTCTTCTCCATCACAAAATTTTAGCTTACTTCATCACTAAGACACTAAGTTAAAATACTATTTATAAATGACACATATTTCATATACACAGGTAATCGTTAAAATTATATAATCAGGAACGATAGTAATTTTATTCTCCATATTTATTTTATATTAAGGTCTAATAGATGTAAATAATTTCAATATTTTACTTCTTCTCCATCACCAAATTTTAGGTTACTTCATCACTAAGAAACTAAGTTAAAATACTATTAAATAATAACACATATTTCATATACGTTCGTAATAATTAAAACTATATAACGAGGCTAGATAGTATATTTATTTACAATATTCATATTGTATTATGGTATAATAGATGTAAACAATTTCAATATTTTTCTTCTTCTCCATCACAAAATTTTAGGTTACTTCATCACTAAGAAACTAAGTTAAAAGACTATTAAATAATAACACATATTTCATATACGTTCGTAATAATTCAAACTATATAATGAGGCTAGATGGTATATTTATTTACAATATTCACATTGTATTATGGTATAATATATCTTAATTTTTCAATATTTTTCTTCTTCTCCATCACAAAATTTTAGCTTACTTCATCACTAAGACACTAAGTTAAAATACTATTTATAAATGACACATATTTCATATACACAGGTAATAGTTAAAATTATATAATCAGGAACGATAGTATATTTATTCTCCATATTTATTTAATATTATAGTCTAATAGATGTAAACATTTTCAAAATTTTACTTCTTCTCCATCACCAAATTTTAGGTTACTTCATCACTAAGAAACTAAGTTAAAAGACTATTAAATAATAACACATATTTCATATACGTTCGTTTTAATTAAAACTATATAACGAGGCTAGATAGTATATTTATTTACAATATTCACATTGTATTATGGTATAATAGATGTAAACAATTTCAATATTTTTCTTCTTCTCCATCACCAAATTTTAGGTTACTTCATCACTAAGAAACTAAGTTAAAAGACTATTAAATAATAACACATATTTCATATACGTTCGTAATAATTAAAACTATATAATAAGGATAGATAGTATATTTATTTACAATATTCACATTGTATTATGGTATAATATATCTGAATTTTTCAATATTTTTCTTCTTCTCCATCACAAAATTTTAGCTTACTTCATTACTAAGACACTAAGTTAAAATACTATTTATAAATGACACATATTTCATATACACAGGTAATAGTTAAAATTATATAATCAGGAACGATAGTATATTTATTCTCCATATTTATTTAATATTATAGTCTAATAGATGCAAACATTTTCAAAATTTTACTTCTTCTCCATCACCAAATTTTAGGTTACTTCATCACTAAGAAACTAAGTTAAAAGACTATTAAATAATAACACATATTTCATATACGTTCGTAATAATTAAAACTATATAACGAGGCTATATAGTATATTTATTTACAATATTCACATTGTATTATGGTATAATAGATGTAAACAATTTCAATATTATTCTTCTACTCCATCACCAAATTTTAGGTTACTTCATCATTAAGAAACTAAGTTAAAAGAATATTAATTAATGACAAATATTTCATATATGTTCGTAATAATTAAAATTATACAATGAGGCTTGATAGTATATTTATTCACCATATTCATATTTTATTATGGTATAATAGATGTAAAAAAATTTCAATATTTTTCTTCTTCTCCATCACAAAATTTTAGCTTACTTCATCACTAAGACACTAAGTTAAAATACTATTTATAAATGACACATATTTCATATACACAGGTAATCGTTAAAATTATATAATCAGGAACGATAGTAATTTTATTCTCCATATTTATTTTATATTAAGGTCTAATAGATGTAAATAATTTCAATATTTTACTTCTTCTCCATCACCAAATTTTAGGTTACTTCATCACTAAGAAACTAAGTTAAAATACTATTAAATAATAACACATATTTCATATACGTTCGTAATAATTAAAACTATATAACGAGGCTAGATAGTATATTTATTTACAATATTCATATTGTATTATGGTATAATAGATGTAAACAATTTCAATATTTTTCTTCTTCTCCATCACAAAATTTTAGGTTACTTCATCACTAAGAAACTAAGTTAAAAGACTATTAAATAATAACACATATTTCATATACGTTCGTAATAATTCAAACTATATAATGAGGCTAGATGGTATATTTATTTACAATATTCACATTGTATTATGGTATAATATATCTTAATTTTTCAATATTTTTCTTCTTCTCCATCACAAAATTTTAGCTTACTTCATCACTAAGACACTAAGTTAAAATACTATTTATAAATGACACATATTTCATATACACAGGTAATAGTTAAAATTATATAATCAGGAACGATAGTATATTTACTAGAACAGTCATGTTTGACTGGGCTTACACACATTCGCTCACTTACGCTGTCCCCCCTCAGCTCACCCTAGCCCCGGGCCTTTTGCTCTTCTAACGTAAGCTCCAAGGCTTCACACCAAGTCTTCACTGACAGAATATGCATGCTTAAGTAGGGTATCCAATTTTCAGCTTGCTATACGATCGACGCCGGCTCCATACCCTGAATAGGCAGTTTGAGTGAGTGGTCACGAAAACTGGCCAACCCTATTCCAGGGGTGGTGAGGTAGAGAGAGGCAGCCCCGACCCCTGAACGAAGGATGCCGTCAAACACATTCAGTGTTTAACTTATAAATTCCATTCTCCATATTTATTTAATATTATAGTCTAATAGATGTAAACATTTTCAAAATTTTACTTCTTCTCCATCACCAAATTTTAGGTTACTTCATCACTAAGAAACTAAGTTAAAAGACTATTAAATAATAACACATATTTCATATACGTTCGTTTTAATTAAAACTATATAACGAGGCTAGATAGTATATTTATTTACAATATTCACATTGTATTATGGTATAATAGATGTAAACAATTTCAATATTTTTCTTCTTCTCCATCACCAAATTTTAGGTTACTTCATCACTAAGAAACTAAGTTAAAAGACTATTAAATAATAACACATATTTCATATACGTTCGTAATAATTAAAACTATATAATAAGGCTAGATAGTATCTTTATTTACAATATTCACATTGTATTATGGTATAATATATCTGAATTTTTCAATATTTTTCTTCTTCTCCATCACAAAATTTTAGCTTACTTCATTACTAAGACACTAAGTTAAAATACTATTTATAAATGACACATATTTCATATACACAGGTAATAGTTAAAATTATATAATCAGGAACGATAGTATATTTATTCTCCATATTTATTTAATATTATAGTCTAATAGATGCAAACATTTTCAAAATTTTACTTCTTCTCCATCACCAAATTTTAGGTTACTTCATCACTAAGAAACTAAGTTAAAAGACTATTAAATAATAACACATATTTCATATACGTTCGTAATAATTAAAACTATATAACGAGGCTATATAGTATATTTATTTACAATATTCACATTGTATTATGGTATAATAGATGTAAACAATTTCAATATTATTCTTCTACTCCATCACCAAATTTTAGGTTACTTCATCATTAAGAAACTAAGTTAAAAGAATATTAATTAATGACAAATATTTCATATATGTTCGTAATAATTAAAATTATACAATGAGGCTTGATAGTATATTTATTCACCATATTCATATTTTATTATGGTATAATAGATGTAAAAAAATTTCAATATTTTTCTTCTTCTCCATCACAAAATTTTAGCTTACTTCATCACTAAGACACTAAGTTAAAATACTATTTATAAATGACACATATTTCATATACACAGGTAATCGTTAAAATTATATAATCAGGAACGATAGTAATTTTATTCTCCATATTTATTTTATATTAAGGTCTAATAGATGTAAATAATTTCAATATTTTACTTCTTCTCCATCACCAAATTTTAGGTTACTTCATCACTAAGAAACTAAGTTAAAATACTATTAAATAATAACACATATTTCATATACGTTCGTAATAATTAAAACTATATAACGAGGCTAGATAGTATATTTATTTACAATATTCATATTGTATTATGGTATAATAGATGTAAACAATTTCAATATTTTTCTTCTTCTCCATCACAAAATTTTAGGTTACTTCATCACTAAGAAACTAAGTTAAAAGACTATTAAATAATAACACATATTTCATATACGTTCGTAATAATTCAAACTATATAATGAGGCTAGATGGTATATTTATTTACAATATTCACATTGTATTATGGTATAATATATCTTAATTTTTCAATATTTTTCTTCTTCTCCATCACAAAATTTTAGCTTACTTCATCACTAAGACACTAAGTTAAAATACTATTTATAAATGACACATATTTCATATACACAGGTAATAGTTAAAATTATATAATCAGGAACGATAGTATATTTATTCTCCATATTTATTTAATATTATAGTCTAATAGATGTAAACATTTTCAAAATTTTACTTCTTCTCCATCACCAAATTTTAGGTTACTTCATCACTAAGAAACTAAGTTAAAAGACTATTAAATAATAACACATATTTCATATACGTTCGTTTTAATTAAAACTATATAACGAGGCTAGATAGTATATTTATTTACAATATTCACATTGTATTATGGTATAATAGATGTAAACAATTTCAATATTTTTCTTCTTCTCCATCACCAAATTTTAGGTTACTTCATCACTAAGAAACTAAGTTAAAAGACTATTAAATAATAACACATATTTCATATACGTTCGTAATAATTAAAACTATATAATAAGGATAGATAGTATATTTATTTACAATATTCACATTGTATTATGGTATAATATATCTGAATTTTTCAATATTTTTCTTCTTCTCCATCACAAAATTTTAGCTTACTTCATTACTAAGACACTAAGTTAAAATACTATTTATAAATGACACATATTTCATATACACAGGTAATAGTTAAAATTATATAATCAGGAACGATAGTATATTTATTCTCCATATTTATTTAATATTATAGTCTAATAGATGCAAACATTTTCAAAATTTTACTTCTTCTCCATCACCAAATTTTAGGTTACTTCATCACTAAGAAACTAAGTTAAAAGACTATTAAATAATAACACATATTTCATATACGTTCGTAATAATTAAAACTATATAACGAGGCTATATAGTATATTTATTTACAATATTCACATTGTATTATGGTATAATAGATGTAAACAATTTCAATATTATTCTTCTACTCCATCACCAAATTTTAGGTTACTTCATCATTAAGAAACTAAGTTAAAAGAATATTAATTAATGACAAATATTTCATATATGTTCGTAATAATTAAAATTATACAATGAGGCTTGATAGTATATTTATTCACCATATTCATATTTTATTATGGTATAATAGATGTAAAAAAATTTCAATATTTTTCTTCTTCTCCATCACAAAATTTTAGCTTACTTCATCACTAAGACACTAAGTTAAAATACTATTTATAAATGACACATATTTCATATACACAGGTAATCGTTAAAATTATATAATCAGGAACGATAGTAATTTTATTCTCCATATTTATTTTATATTAAGGTCTAATAGATGTAAATAATTTCAATATTTTACTTCTTCTCCATCACCAAATTTTAGGTTACTTCATCACTAAGAAACTAAGTTAAAATACTATTAAATAATAACACATATTTCATATACGTTCGTAATAATTAAAACTATATAACGAGGCTAGATAGTATATTTATTTACAATATTCATATTGTATTATGGTATAATAGATGTAAACAATTTCAATATTTTTCTTCTTCTCCATCACAAAATTTTAGGTTACTTCATCACTAAGAAACTAAGTTAAAAGACTATTAAATAATAACACATATTTCATATACGTTCGTAATAATTCAAACTATATAATGAGGCTAGATGGTATATTTATTTACAATATTCACATTGTATTATGGTATAATATATCTTAATTTTTCAATATTTTTCTTCTTCTCCATCACAAAATTTTAGCTTACTTCATCACTAAGACACTAAGTTAAAATACTATTTATAAATGACACATATTTCATATACACAGGTAATAGTTAAAATTATATAATCAGGAACGATAGTATATTTACTAGAACAGTCATGTTTGACTGGGCTTACACACATTCGCTCACTTACGCTGTCCCCCCTCAGCTCACCCTAGCCCCGGGCCTTTTGCTCTTCTAACGTAAGCTCCAAGGCTTCACACCAAGTCTTCACTGACAGAATATGCATGCTTAAGTAGGGTATCCAATTTTCAGCTTGCTATACGATCGACGCCGGCTCCATACCCTGAATAGGCAGTTTGAGTGAGTGGTCACGAAAACTGGCCAACCCTATTCCAGGGGTGGTGAGGTAGAGAGAGGCAGCCCCGACCCCTGAACGAAGGATGCCGTCAAACACATTCAGTGTTTAACTTATAAATTCCATTCTCCATATTTATTTAATATTATAGTCTAATAGATGTAAACATTTTCAAAATTTTACTTCTTCTCCATCACCAAATTTTAGGTTACTTCATCACTAAGAAACTAAGTTAAAAGACTATTAAATAATAACACATATTTCATATACGTTCGTTTTAATTAAAACTATATAACGAGGCTAGATAGTATATTTATTTACAATATTCACATTGTATTATGGTATAATAGATGTAAACAATTTCAATATTTTTCTTCTTCTCCATCACCAAATTTTAGGTTACTTCATCACTAAGAAACTAAGTTAAAAGACTATTAAATAATAACACATATTTCATATACGTTCGTAATAATTAAAACTATATAATAAGGCTAGATAGTATATTTATTTACAATATTCACATTGTATTATGGTATAATATATCTGAATTTTTCAATATTTTTCTTCTTCTCCATCACAAAATTTTAGCTTACTTCATTACTAAGACACTAAGTTAAAATACTATTTATAAATGACACATATTTCATATACACAGGTAATAGTTAAAATTATATAATCAGGAACGATAGTATATTTATTCTCCATATTTATTTAATATTATAGTCTAATAGATGCAAACATTTTCAAAATTTTACTTCTTCTCCATCACCAAATTTTAGGTTACTTCATCACTAAGAAACTAAGTTAAAAGACTATTAAATAATAACACATATTTCATATACGTTCGTAATAATTAAAACTATATAACGAGGCTATATAGTATATTTATTTACAATATTCACATTGTATTATGGTATAATAGATGTAAACAATTTCAATATTATTCTTCTACTCCATCACCAAATTTTAGGTTACTTCATCATTAAGAAACTAAGTTAAAAGAATATTAATTAATGACAAATATTTCATATATGTTCGTAATAATTAAAATTATACAATGAGGCTTGATAGTATATTTATTCACCATATTCATATTTTATTATGGTATAATAGATGTAAAAAAATTTCAATATTTTTCTTCTTCTCCATCACAAAATTTTAGCTTACTTCATCACTAAGACACTAAGTTAAAATACTATTTATAAATGACACATATTTCATATACACATGTAATCGTTAAAATTATATAATCAGGAACGATAGTAATTTTATTCTCCATATTTATTTTATATTAAGGTCTAATAGATGTAAATAATTTCAATATTTTACTTCTTATCCATCACCAAATTTTAGGTTACTTCATCACTAAGAAACTAAGTTAAAATACTATTAAATAATAACACATATTTCATATACGTTCGTAATAATTAAAACTATATAACGAGGCTAGATAGTATATTTATTTACAATATTCATATTGTATTATGGTATAATAGAAGTAAACAATTTCAATATTTTTCTTCTTCTCCATCACAAAATTTTAGGTTACTTCATCACTAAGAAACTAAGTTAAAAGACTATTAAATAATAACACATATTTCATATACGTTCGTAATAATTCAAACTATATAATGAGGCTAGATGGTATATTTATTTACAATATTCACATTGTATTATGGTATAATATATCTTAATTTTTCAATATTTTTCTTCTTCTCCATCACAAAATTTTAGCTTACTTCATCACTAAGACACTAAGTTAAATTACTATTTATAAATGACACATATTTCATATACACAGGTAATAGTTAAAATTATATAATCAGGAATGATAGTATATTTATTCTCCATATTTATTTAATATTATAGTCTAATAGATGTAAACATTTTCAAAATTTTACTTCTTCTCCATCACCAAATTTTAGGTTACTTCATCACTAAGAAACTAAGTTAAAAGACTACTAAATAATAACACATATTTCATATACGTTCGTTTTAATTAAAACTATATAACGAGGCTAGATAGTATATTTATTTACAATATTCACATTGTATTATGGTATAATAGATGTAAACAATTTCAATATTTTTCTTCTTCTCCATCACCAAATTTTAGGTTACTTCATCACTAAGAAACTAAGTTAAAAGACTATTAAATAATAACACATATTTCATATACGTTCGTAATAATTAAAACTATATAATAAGGCTAGATAGTATATTTATTTACAATATTCACATTGTATTATGGTATAATATATCTGAATTTTTCAATATTTTTCTTCTTCTCCATCACAAAATTTTAGCTTACTTCATTACTAAGACACTAAGTTAAAATACTATTTATAAATAACACATATTTCATATACACAGGTAATAGTTAAAATTATATAATCAGGAACGATAGTATATTTATTCTCCATATTTATTTAATATTATAGTCTAATAGATGCAAACATTTTCAAAATTTTACTTCTTCTCCATCACCAAATTTTAGGTTACTTCATCACTAAGAAACTAAGTTAAAAGACTATTAAATAATAACACATATTTCATATACGTTCGTAATAATTAAAACTATATAACGAGGCTATATAGTATATTTATTTACAATATTCACATTGTATTATGGTATAATAGATGTAAACAATTTCAATATTATTCTTCTACTCCATCACCAAATTTTAGGTTACTTCATCATTAAGAAACTAAGTTAAAAGAATATTAATTAATGACAAATATTTCATATATGTTCGTAATAATTAAAATTATACAATGAGGCTTGATAGTATATTTATTCACCATATTCATATTTTATTATGGTATAATAGATGTAAAAAAATTTCAATATTTTTCTTCTTCTCCATCACAAAATTTTAGCTTACTTCATCACTAAGACACTAAGTTAAAATACTATTTATAAATGACACATATTTCATATACACAGGTAATCGTTAAAATTATATAATCAGGAACGATAGTAATTTTATTCTCCATATTTATTTTATATTAAGGTCTAATAGATGTAAATAATTTCAATATTTTACTTCTTCTCCATCACCAAATTTTAGGTTACTTCATCACTAAGAAACTAAGTTAAAATACTATTAAATAATAACACATATTTCATATACGTTCGTAATAATTAAAACTATATAACGAGGCTAGATAGTATATTTATTTACAATATTCATATTGTATTATGGTATAATAGATGTAAACAATTTCAATATTTTTCTTCTTCTCCATCACAAAATTTTAGGTTACTTCATCACTAAGAAACTAAGTTAAAAGACTATTATATAATAACACATATTTCATATACGTTCGTAATAATTCAAACTATATAATGAGGCTAGATGGTATATTTATTTACAATATTCACATTGTATTATGGTATAATATATCTTAATTTTTCAATATTTTTCTTCTTCTCCATCACAAAATTTTAGCTTACTTCATCACTAAGACACTAAGTTAAAATACTATTTATAAATGACACATATTTCATATACACAGGTAATAGTTAAAATTATATAATCAGGAACGATAGTATATTTATTCTCCATATTTATTTAATATTATAGTCTAATAGATGTAAACATTTTCAAAATTTTACTTCTTCTCCATCACCAAATTTTAGGTTACTTCATCACTAAGAAACTAAGTTAAAAGACTATTAAATAATAACACATATTTCATATACGTTCGTTTTAATTAAAACTATATAACGAGGCTAGATAGTATATTTATTTACAATATTCACATTGTATTATGGTATAATAGATGTAAACAATTTCAATATTTTTCTTCTTCTCCATCACCAAATTTTAGGTTACTTCATCACTAAGAAACTAAGTTAAAAGACTATTAAATAATAACACATATTTCATATACGTTCGTAATAATTAAAACTATATAATAAGGCTAGATAGTATATTTATTTACAATATTCACATTGTATTATGGTATAATATATCTGAATTTTTCAATATTTTTCTTCTTCTCCATCACAAAATTTTAGCTTACTTCATTACTAAGACACTAAGTTAAAATACTATTTATAAATGACACATATTTCATATACACAGGTAATAGTTAAAATTATATAATCAGGAACGATAGTATATTTATTCTCCATATTTATTTAATATTATAGTCTAATAGATGCAAACATTTTCAAAATTTTACTTCTTCTCCATCACCAAATTTTAGGTTACTTCATCACTAAGAAACTAAGTTAAAAGACTATTAAATAATAACACATATTTCATATACGTTCGTAATAATTAAAACTATATAACGAGGCTATATAGTATATTTATTTACAATATTCACATTGTATTATGGTATAATAGATGTAAACAATTTCAATATTATTCTTCTACTCCATCACCAAATTTTAGGTTACTTCATCATTAAGAAACTAAGTTAAAAGAATATTAATTAATGACAAATATTTCATATATGTTCGTAATAATTAAAATTATACAATGAGGCTTGATAGTATATTTATTCACCATATTCATATTTTATTATGGTATAATAGATGTAAAAAAATTTCAATATTTTTCTTCTTCTCCATCACAAAATTTTAGCTTACTTCATCACTAAGACACTAAGTTAAAATACTATTTATAAATGACACATATTTCATATACACAGGTAATCGTTAAAATTATATAATCAGGAACGATAGTAATTTTATTCTCCATATTTATTTTATATTAAGGTCTAATAGATGTAAATAATTTCAATATTTTACTTCTTCTCCATCACCAAATTTTAGGTTACTTCATCACTAAGAAACTAAGTTAAAATACTATTAAATAATAACACATATTTCATATACGTTCGTAATAATTAAAACTATATAACGAGGCTAGATAGTATATTTATTTACAATATTCATATTGTATTATGGTATAATAGATGTAAACAATTTCAATATTTTTCTTCTTCTCCATCACAAAATTTTAGGTTACTTCATCACTAAGAAACTAAGTTAAAAGACTATTATATAATAACACATATTTCATATACGTTCGTAATAATTCAAACTATATAATGAGGCTAGATGGTATATTTATTTACAATATTCACATTGTATTATGGTATAATATATCTTAATTTTTCAATATTTTTCTTCTTCTCCATCACAAAATTTTAGCTTACTTCATCACTAAGACACTAAGTTAAAATACTATTTATAAATGACACATATTTCATATACACAGGTAATAGTTAAAATTATATAATCAGGAACGATAGTATATTTATTCTCCATATTTATTTAATATTATAGTCTAATAGATGTAAACATTTTCAAAATTTTACTTCTTCTCCATCACCAAATTTTAGGTTACTTCATCACTAAGAAACTAAGTTAAAAGACTATTAAATAATAACACATATTTCATATACGTTCGTTTTAATTAAAACTATATAACGAGGCTAGATAGTATATTTATTTACAATATTCACATTGTATTATGGTATAATAGATGTAAACAATTTCAATATTTTTCTTCTTCTCCATCACCAAATTTTAGGTTACTTCATCACTAAGAAACTAAGTTAAAAGACTATTAAATAATAACACATATTTCATATACGTTCGTAATAATTAAAACTATATAATAAGGCTAGATAGTATATTTATTTACAATATTCACATTGTATTATGGTATAATATATCTGAATTTTTCAATATTTTTCTTCTTCTCCATCACAAAATTTTAGCTTACTTCATTACTAAGACACTAAGTTAAAATACTATTTATAAATGACACATATTTCATATACACAGGTAATAGTTAAAATTATATAATCAGGAACGATAGTATATTTATTCTCCATATTTATTTAATATTATAGTCTAATAGATGCAAACATTTTCAAAATTTTACTTCTTCTCCATCACCAAATTTTAGGTTACTTCATCACTAAGAAACTAAGTTAAAAGACTATTAAATAATAACACATATTTCATATACGTTCGTAATAATTAAAACTATATAACGAGGCTATATAGTATATTTATTTACAATATTCACATTGTATTATGGTATAATAGATGTAAACAATTTCAATATTATTCTTCTACTCCATCACCAAATTTTAGGTTACTTCATCATTAAGAAACTAAGTTAAAAGAATATTAATTAATGACAAATATTTCATATATGTTCGTAATAATTAAAATTATACAATGAGGCTTGATAGTATATTTATTCACCATATTCATATTTTATTATGGTATAATAGATGTAAAAAATTTTCAATATTTTTCTTCTTCTCCATCACAAAATTTTAGCTTACTTCATCACTAAGACACTAAGTTAAAATACTATTTATAAATGACACATATTTCATATACACAGGTAATCGTTAAAATTATATAATCAGGAACGATAGTAATTTTATTCTCCATATTTATTTTATATTAAGGTCTAATAGATGTAAATAATTTCAATATTTTACTTCTTCTCCATCACCAAATTTTAGGTTACTTCATCACTAAGAAACTAAGTTAAAATACTATTAAATAATAACACATATTTCATATACGTTCGTAATAATTAAAACTATATAACGAGGCTAGATAGTATATTTATTTACAATATTCATATTGTATTATGGTATAATAGATGTAAACAATTTCAATATTTTTCTTCTTCTCCATCACAAAATTTTAGGTTACTTCATCACTAAGAAACTAAGTTAAAAGACTATTAAATAATAACACATATTTCATATACGTTCGTAATAATTAAAACTATATAATGAGGCTAGATAGTATATTTATTTACAATATTCACATTGTATTATGGTATAATATATCTTAATTTTTCAATATTTTTCTTCTTCTCCATCACAAAATTTTAGCTTACTTCATCACTAAGACACTAAGTTAAAATACTATTTATAAATGACACATATTTCATATACACAGGGAATAGTTAAAATTATATAATCAGGAACAATAGTATATTTATTCTCCATATTTATTTAATATTATAGTCTAATAGATGTAAACATTTTCAAAATTTTACTTCTTCTCCATCACCAAATTTTAGGTTACTTTATCACTAAGAAACTAAGCTAAAAGACTATTAAATAATAACACATATTTCATATACGTTCGTAATAATTAAAACTATATAACGAGGCTAGATAGTATATTTATTTACAATATTCACATTGTATTATGATATAATATATGTAAACAATTTAAATAGTTTTCTTCTTCTCCATCACCAAATTTTAGGTTACTTCATCATTAAGAAACTAAGTTAAAACAATATTAAATAATGACAAATATTTCATATATGTTCGTAATAATTAAAATTATACAATGAGGCTTGATAGTATATTTATTCACCATATTCATATTTTATTATGGTATAATAGATGTAAATAATTTCAATATTTTTCTTCTTCTCCATCACAAAATTTTAGCTTAATTCATCACTAAGACACTAAGTTTAAATACTATTTATAAATGACAAATATTTCATATAGACAGGTAACAGTTAAAAAATTATATAATCAGGAACGATAGTAATTTTATTCTCCATATTTATTTTATATTAAGGTCTAATAGATGTAAATAGTTCCAATATTTTACTTCTTATCCATCACCAAATTTCAGGTTACTTCATCACTAAGAAACTAAGTTAAAATACTATTAAATAATAACACATATTTCATATAAGTTCGTAATAATTAAAACTATATAACGAGGCTAGATAGTATATTTATTTACAATATTCACGTTGTATTATGGTATAATATATATGAATTTTTCAATATTTTTCTTCTTCTCCATCACAAAATTTTAGCTTACTTCATCACTAAGACACTAAGTTAAAATACTATTTATAAATGACACATATTTCATATACACAGGTAACCGTTAAAATTATATAATCAGGAACGATAGTAATTTTATTCTCCATATTTATTTTATATTAAGGTCTAATAGATGTAAATAGTTTCAATATTTTACTTCTTCTCCATCACCAAATTTTAGGTTACTTCATCACTAAGAAACTAAGTTAAAATACTATTAAATAATAACACATATTTCATATATGTGATCGGTGGATCTGGAACTGACTGTTTAACGCTGGTTCGCGAAATGTCGCGGAAGCAAGAGTCGCCACCGTCTTTTATTTTCTCCAAATGGAAAGGACAAAAGCATAGAAAAATTCCTTATAGAGATTGCTCTCGGTTCGGGAGGTAGATTATAGAAAGGGAAGGTGTTAGCACCCTTTCTATCCATGGTTATCCATGGGCTCTTAGATACTTGCTCATTGTGTTTTCAAAAGTGTTTGCTTTTCAATTGTGAGTGGGTTTTAAAAAGTTTCTTTGAAAATTCCAGTTCGACTCTTGTATTGGTCCTCAAGAGTGTTTGAAAAATGCTTTCGAAAGCTTTTTGAAAATGTGTCGGTGTGAAAAGTATTTTTGAATTTGTTTTTGAAATTAGAGCAAGTATCTAGAGTCGTCTACCTACCCTAAGGAATTCGTCTGTGTAAATGTCCTTTAAAATAGTGCCATCCCACCATTGAGGGGTAGGTAGCACCACCGTTGGAGGTGTTCGGGTCAATTCGAGGTTCAGGACATGGTGATCACCAGAGCAATGGGAAGACACCTTAGAAGCTACCCTCATGCCAGGTTCCCGGATCATGAGGACTTACTAAGACATCCTCTACTCGACGATCACCTTTCGAGGCAAGGCAACAGTGAGGCGTACCCTAGGGGAGGTGTGTGATTTGTGTGTCATGTTCATTTATATTTATCTTGTCATGTCATGGGTGATCTAAGCGTTTGTTTTTATTTTAGGCCATTCATTCTTGCATGTATTTATTTAGCAGTTAAAAAATTGCGAGAAATATAAAATTCCTAAACTATTACAAAGGCGCGGGTCCACATCGCCAAAATTTCCAGGACCCGATTTGACAGAAAAATAAAAGAATTAAAGTAAAAGTGCGAGATATTAAATTTACACGGCTTTGGGAGAAGTACATAACTAATTAAAAGAAAAGAAATAAATGAAATGCGCGAATAGGAATTAAAATCGGAAGCGAGGGCGTTGGACCCTTTTTAATGAAATTAAATTATTATTTACAAATTAATTAAATTAAAATGAAAAGAGATTATTTTTTGAGATTTTTTTGTATTTATGATTTTTTATGTGAAAGATTAAATGAAATTAACATATTAACCCTAATTCTAAATTTTTTTATTTATTAAGAAAAAATATTAAAGTTAAACTCAAATTAACCTACTTATTTAGATGCAATTTTGAGTTATAAAAATAATAGGAAATATTTAATTATTTAGAGAAAAGAAAAGAAAAGGGATAAAAAATTAATACAAACCCTAATTCTACCAATTTTAAATTAATTAAGAAAATGCTTGAATTAAACCTAATTTAATATCTAAAATTAATGAATAATATTTATTTACAAAAAATAACATTTAAATAAAAATACTTATTTTTTTGTCTTTTTCTGATTTTATATTGTTTTTTTATGTTTTTCATGAAGATATTAAATTAAAGGAATTAATTAAAAATAATAATTGAAATAAATAAAAAATATAAAAATATAAAAGATTGCAAACCTAGGGGGGGTCTGTCCCCAAATGGGAGGTGAAGTCTTAGCATTTTAGGCCCAATAAGCCTTTGGCCTCGTTGACTCTGACGCTAGCATGTGGCATCTTTGACTAGAGTCCATGGTATTCACCAGATCTGGGTCTTTGGATTGATCTTTCTATACGCGTGGCAAGCTGGAAACTGTGGACGCATGGTGTTCCCTAGTATTGAAACTGCATAGAATCATTAATAGAAAAATAGTATTGAAGGGGTGGGGGACCTGGGGCTCGAACCCAGGTCCTGTGGTTTACCAATGTACACGCCTACCACTGGAGCTCTTAGTGTGCTTTGTATATATAATAAGAAATAAACAATATAAGGTAAAAACAATGGTTCGTTGGATTTCAGCGCGAAATTTCAAATGGACCAACCAACGCCTTACACCTAGTCTTCGTCTTCCTCAATGCATTTTTCCTGAAAATATAAAAGGGTTAGCGGGGGTTTTAAACCCCCCCAAAACAAGCTTGTTTTCAAAATAGCGAATAGGCCATATGGCCTCATAAATTAGGCGCGAGGGTTCCATTGTTTTCGTCCAAGCACGCTGAATCCATTCATGGCATTATGATGTTCTAATTTTATAGCTTTTAGAAACGCCCAATTTGGACCTCAAAGAACCCTAACCTGTATCAATGGTGGAATCGCATATAGTACATAAAAACTCAATCAAAGTATGTGGTTAGCTTCAAAATACATCACTTAGTATGAATCCATAAACAAAATGTCATGAAAATGCTTAAATACTAAAACACGATTATGAAAAAAAATGTGCAAAAGTTTGAATCCTATTCACCAATTCTGGGCGTTAGGGACGTGGAAAGTGATTCAAAAACGTTTCTTGATGTCTCAGGAAGGTGATGAGATGATTATCTCAGCTTGAATCGCCCTGGAAGACAGTTTTCAGTATTGGACTTTTTTGAGAAAATTCAAGTTTTTATTGTGGCTTTTCTGCGCAGCTGGGAGATCATGAGGAGTAGGGTTTGCATCCATATATACATGTGAATGATTAGGGTTGAGAAAATTAATCAAAGAATCCTTGAATTGATGATAAGATATTTGATTTTCCATGCATTAGTTTTCAATCTTTTTCACATGCTTTTGGTCTCAATCATATCCAATTACCTTTGATTCTTTCCTAATCTGATTTGCACGAAATCTTGGAGATATTTTATGCACAAAAAGATTCAAAACATTAGGTTTAGCATTTTTCACCTATTTATTTTAATTAAATGAATTATTAATAATTAAAAATCCAAATAAATAAATAAAAATGATAAAAAACTTCCCTTTGGGCCAAATGGTCGTGCACATGCCTTGGTTAATGAATTGTGGAAGAAAAAGAGGCCCATTAGCATTTTTAGGTCATTTGGAGCAATGTTGACTTTTCAAAATATCCAAAAATTTCCCAACTTCCAC
Organism: Vicia faba; assembly: GCA_948472305.1. Taxonomy (NCBI): domain Eukaryota; kingdom Viridiplantae; phylum Streptophyta; class Magnoliopsida; order Fabales; family Fabaceae; genus Vicia; species Vicia faba. The sequence continues at coordinate 22,624 of CATIWC010003431.1, forward strand.
AAGGCATAACTTGCTCAATTTTTAAGCTTTGCTCATGTTCTTGGACATTTTGGAAAGTTCTTTGAATCCTCTAACCCATGTTTTTGGTCCCATGTCATTTTGATTTACCAATCTCAAGTTATGGCCTTTGAATTAAAGTCCATTTTTGTTGACTTTTGAAAATGACCTATAATGCTGAAATTGATAACTTTTTGTGAGAGCATTTCTTGGACTTGAAGTGTGAAGAGGAGTTGTAGGAAATGTCTTTCTCTTCAAAATAAGCTTTGGATGGAATTTTTCTGATAATCCATGTGAAAGTTATGCCCTGGTCAAGTTATAGTTGACTTTTTCAACTCTCCAAATATGGAAACTTTTGCATCTTGATGATTTTTGAGCCAAACTTTGAGAATCATGATCAAGCATTGATCAAATGATTTTTGTGGCTTCAAAATGAGATGTTGACCAAAAATTTGGACTTTTGACTGTTAAATGACCATTTTGCCCCTACAGTTGACTGTAGTGCAATTAGGGTTTTTGACTGTGCAATTTTGTACTGTAAGTCTTGAAACTTGATATGGGGATACTTGACAATGTTTATAGGCATGTGGGACTTGATTGGACCCTTGGAAACTTCATTTACTTTGTCAGAACCAAAACCTAAATCTTGACTGTTAGGAGGCCTTTGAACTGTGCAACCCTTGAGGAGATTTTGAAGCTTTGACTTTGCAATTCTTGAAGAATATGGGAGGGCAAATTTTGGGGTACAACAGTTGCCCCTGTTCAATCTTCTTAGACCTGAGGATGCAGATTGGCTGACGTGCCTTTCGTAATCCGAAGGTGGAAGATGATTGAATACTAGAGTGCCCAGAAATTTGCACTCACATAGTAGTGTGATGATGGGGAATGGGCTTATAGATGCCATTTGGAGATTGATGGATAGGATGATGGGCTTATAGATGCCATGCCAAGAAGTGATGGAAGGTGAATGGGCTTATAGATGCCATCTGGATGTTGATCGCGTAAGAGATTCCTTAGCGAGAACTTGCGTACCTGCAAAAGAAAAGGATTACCTGACCTGTTACAGGAGATGATCTTCAGATTCTTTGTATGGATGTGTCCTGACTGGTTACAGGAGCTGGATCTGGAGCTTCAAACGGTGATGAATGAACCAGGGATGGTTACTGTCTCAACAGGAACGGTGAGAGAACCTTGGACAACTTCAACCTCAACAGTATCGCTGAGAGAATCTGGGGACGATTACTACCTCCGCAGTATCGGGGAGAGAACCATAGGCGACTATAACCTCAATAGCAATCATTGAGAGAATCTTGGATAACTTCAACCTCAACAGCAATCGTTGAGAGAATCTTGGGATGATTACTACCTCCGCAGTATCGGGGAGAGAACCATAGGCAACTACAACCTCAATAGCAATCATTGAGAGAATCTTGGATAACTTCAACCTCAACAGCAATCGTTGAGAGAATCTTGGGATGATTACTACCTCCGTAGTATCGGGGAGAGAACCATAGGCGACTACAACCTCAATAGCAATCATTGAGAGAATCTTGGATAACTTCAACCTCAACAGCAATCGTTGAGAGAATCTTGGGATGATTACTACCTCCGCAGGATCGGGGAGAGAACCACAGGCGACTACAACCTCAACAGCAATCATTGAGAGAATCTTGGGCGACTTCTAATTCAACAGTATCATTGAGCGAATCTGGGGATGATTACTACCTCCGCAGTATCGGGGAGAGAACCACAGGCGACTACAACCTCAACAGCAATCATTGAGAGAATCTTGGGCGACTTCGACTTCAACAGTATCATTGAGCGAATCTGGGGATGATTACTACCTCCGCAGTATCGGGGAGAGAACCACAGGCGACTACAACCTCAACAGCAATCATTGAGAGAATCTTGGGCGACTTCGACTTCAACAGTATCATTGAGCGAATCTGGGGATGATTACTACCTCCGCAGTATCGGGGAGAGAACCATAGGCGACTACAACCTCAACAACAATCATTGAGAGAATCTTGGATAACTTCTACTGAGTCTTCATCAGGAAAATCTGTTTGGGGTCGATTTAGCTGGACTAGAGAAGGCCTTTGACTGGATAAGAAACAGAAAATCTTAGGGTCGATTAACTGAACCGATCTAGGTCTTGAAATGTCTTCAACTAGATAAGAAACAGGGAGATCTTAGGGTCGATCTGATTGAACCAGAGAAGGCCTTTGACTGGATAAGAAACAGAGAAATCTTTGGAGTCGATTTAACTGAACCGGTCTAGGTCTTGAACATAGCTGAGAACTTAACTGACTCTTTCCTGAAAGGTAAAAGTTAGTCTTATGCAATGCATGATATGGATCAAGCAATGATGTTCTCAACATAAATGAGATTTATAAGATATGATGCGTATTATGCATGCTATAATGTATGGAATATATGTTTTTTTTTTCGTCTAGGAAAGTAAATCCTTGACGGATGCCGGGAAGTCACTCCTGGGCTGATGTTGAAGAATGAGATCTTTGCTTCCGCTGGCGATGATAATTGCAAGAATACCGGTAGGAGAAGATGACTCCGTTGAATATTGATATACCGCCGGGGAACAATCTTTAGGTCAAGACTGTCGGGGATGCTTGTTAAGAATGTCCGTATACTGCTGGGGAATGTTGAGATCTGCTGGAGGATACTCAACTTCCTTAAGGTTTGATAATATAGCTTTGCTTGAGGAGAGTATACTGTCTTGCTGGCTCACTCTCTGGGGAATTAAGATATCTGTTTATGTTCTTTAGCTGAACCTACCTTGGTACCTTGGAGGATAGAACAATTAGATTGCTTAGACAACTCTTTATTACCCCTGTTTCTAATGTTACCTGTAATTAATCCTTTGTTTCGTATGCAAATATTTATGAGTTAGCAAATTATTGTCAATGCCTATATCACAAATTGAACCTTGGACGTTCTTCGCAAAACAAAACAGAAAAGGAAAAAACAATTGGCAATTTTAACTGAAAAGTGTATTTGTATTGATTTTTGAATTTGCCTGTAAATAGGCGTTTATGTACAAGAGGCTGACGTCCTAGTAAGAGATCGCCGCCGAACAAAAGAGTTTTATACAAATTTTGTACAAGAGAAAATAAAACAGCTGTGTGAAATGAATGATCCACTGGGTTTCAACTCTGCTATTGCCTTTATATCTCCGAGAGTCTCATCACTTGATGACCTTGGTTGAAGATGAAGCTGACTGATCGATGCCGTCTGAACTTGGTGTAGATACCGGATTCTGGATGCAAAGTGATCCAATGAGACATAGTATTACGCTTTATCCATAACTTTTGCCTGGACCGCCCTTTCGGGTTTTCAGTCCACCGGGATACCCATTTTTGCCCAAGCCGCCTTTTCAGGTTTTCGACTTGCCGGGTGTACAGATTTTTTTTCATTTCATCCCTTCATTTTGCCCGAACCCTTTTGGTTCGCCGGGAAGCCCTAACTTTTGCCTAGGCATGTCAGCCTAGCGGGTCTTTTTTCATGCGTAGTATCATTTTACTATGTCTGCATTGGCGGGGTGAGGAAGGTCGTCACCATCCATGTTGGTTAGGATCATGGCTCCTCCTGAGAACACATGTTTAACCACAAATGGCCCTTCGTATGTAGGGGTCCATTTGCCCCTTGGATCACTCTGAGGAAGGATGATTCGCTTGATTACCAGATCCCCAACTTGATATTCCTGTGGTCTGACCTTTTTGTTAAATGCCCTGATCATCCGTTTTTGGTACGTCTGACCATGACAGATAGCAGCAAGTCTCTTTTCATCAATAAGGTTTAACTGATCAAGTCGTGTCTGGATCCAATCATCTTCATTCAGATTTGCATCCTTCATTATCCGGAGAGAGGGTATTTGCACTTCGATCGGTAAGACTGCCTCCATACCGTAGACCAAGGAGAAAGGAGTTGCCCCGGTTGACGTCCTGGCTGAGGTACGGTACCCATGTAGAGCAAACGGTAACATCTCGTGCCAATATTTATAAGTCACTGTCATCTTCTGCACGATTTTCTTGATATTTTTATTTGCTGCTTCTACAGCCCCATTCATCTTCGGTCTGTAAGGAGAAGAATTATGGTGTTGTATCTTAAACTGCTCGCAGAGCTCAGTGATCATCTTGTTATTCAGATTGGTACCGTTGTCTGTAATAATTCTTTCTGGGATACCGTATCGACAGATCAGGTTGTGCCGAATGAACCGTGCCACAACAGTCTTGGTTACCGTAGTGTAGGATGCTGCTTCAACCCACTTAGTGAAATAATCGATCGCTACCAGGATGAAGCGATGCCCATTAGATGCCGTAGGTTTAATCTCACCGATCATATCTATGCCCCACATTGAAAATGGCCAAGGCGCAGTCATAACATTTAGAGGGACTGGAGGAACATGCACCTTGTCTGCATATATCTGGCACTTATGGCATGTCCGAGAATGTTGATAGCAGTCAGCTTCCATTGTGGACCAGAAATACCCTGCCCGAAGGATTTTCTTTGCCATAGTGTGTCCACTGGAGTGCGTACCAAAGGTCCCTTCATGTAGCTCTTCCATGATCCTTTCTGCTTCTGTTTTATCCACACACCGCAGTAAGGTCGAATCATGGTTTCTCTTATACAGGATGCCGTTGCTAAGGAAGAACTTCGCTGCGAACCTTCTCAGAAACTTCTTATCATTGACAGAGGCACCTTCAGGGTACTCCTGGGCTTCCAAATATCTCTTCACCTCATGGTACCAAGGCTTCTCAGTCACCAATTCAGTCTCGAGATCACAATAGTATGCTGGTTCGTCCAGTTTCCAGATGATGATCCGGGGAGCCTCATTGTCCCATTTGACCTTGAACATAGAAGACACTGTAGCTAACGCGTCCGCCAGCTGATTCTCCTCTCTTGGGAAATGTTCAAAGGTTATTTTTGTGAAGTGGGGGATCAAAGTCAATACACATTCTCTGTAAGGAATAAGATTCGGATGTTTCGTATCCCACTCTCCTTGGATCTGATTGATCACAAGAGCGGAATCTCCGAATACACTCAGAAACTTGATCCTTAAGTCGATCGCAGCTTGAAGACCCATGATGCATGCCTCATACTCCTCCATGTTGTTGGTACAGTTGAAACATAGCCGGGCAGTGAGTGGAGTATGAGTTCCTTGAGGTGATATGATTATGGCGCCGATACCGTTACCCAAAGCATTGGAGGCTCCGTCAAAGTGCATAGACCATCGGGATCCTTCCTCAGGTCCTTCATCCGGTCCAGGTACTTCACAATCAGTCACTATCATGATGCTCTCGTCCGAAAACTCAAAGATCATTGACTGATAGTCATCTACGGCCTGATGTGCCAAGTGGTCTGCCAATACACTTCCCTTGATGGCTTTCTGGGTCGTGTACTGAATGTCGTATTCTGTCAAGATCATTTGCCATCTTGAAATTCTCCCAGACAGAGCAGGCTTTTCGAATATGTACTTTATAGGATCCATCTTTGAGATCAACAAAGTAGTGTGAGTCAGCATATACTGTCTCAGCCGGCGAGCAGCCCATACCAAAGCGCAGCAAGTTTTCTCAAGCAGTGAGTATCGGGTCTCACAGTCGGTAAACTTTTTGCTAAGGTAATAAATGGCATGCTCTTTTCGGCCAGACTCGTCATGCTGCCCCAGCACACACCCCATTGAGTTGTCAAGTACTGTCAGGTATAGTATCAGAGGTCTCCCTTCAACCGGTGGCATAAGGATGGGTGGTTCTTGGAGATACTCCTTGATTCTGTCAAAAGCAGCCTGGCATTCATCATTCCAACGTACTACCTGATCTTTCTTCAGCAGCTTGAAGATTGGCTCACAAGTAGCAGTTAGATGCGAGATGAATCGAGCAATGTAATTCAGGCGTCCTAAAAAGCCTCTGACCTCTTTCTCTGTCTTAGGAACAGGCATCTCTTGAATAGCTTTAACCTTGGCAGGGTCCACTTGAATACCCTTATCGCTTACAACGAAGCCTAGCAACTTTCCAGATCTTACCCCGAAGGTGCACTTGTTCGGGTTCAACCTCAGCTTGTACAACTTTAGACGGTCAAACAATTTCTGCAGATGATCTAGGTGATCTTCCTCAGTCTGGGACCTTGCGATCATGTCGTCAACATACACTTCTATCTCATGATGGATCATGTCATGAAATAAAGCAACCATGGCACGTTGGTAGGTTGCCCCAGCGTTCTTCAGTCCAAAAGGCATGACCTTGTAGCAGAAGGTGCCCCACTGAGTAACAAAGGTAGTCTTTTCCATGTCTTCAGGGGCCATCTTGATCTGATTGTAACCTGAAAAACCATCCATGAAAGAGAACACCTTATGCTGAGCTGTATTATCAACAAGGACATCAATGTGAGGTAGGGGGAAGTCATCTTTGGGGCTGGCCCTGTTCAGATCCCTGTAATCGACACACATTCTGACCTTACCGTCTTTCTTTGGTACCGGCACTACATTAGCAACCCACTGAGGGTAAGAAGTCACTGCGAGAAACCCAACATCAAACTGTTTCATAACCTCGGCTTTGATCTTCTCAGACATCTCTGGACGCATACGGCGGACCTTTTGCTTAACCGGAGGGCAGTCTTCCTTAGTAGGCAAGTGATGGACCACAATATTGGTATCCAACCCGGGCATGTCTTCGTAGGACCAGGCAAAGATCTCCATATAATCATGTAGAATCTTAGTCAACCGTTGCTTCACGCTGAGCTCTAGGTTGGCACCAATCTTTACCTCTTTCCTGTCTGCTTCAGTACCCAAGTTTATTATTTCCACTAGCTCTTCGTGTGGCTGAATTGCCCTCTCTTCCTGGAGCAACAGTCTTGCAAGCTCGCCAGGCACTTCGCAATCATCTTCACCTTCGTCTTCGGCTAAGTTGATCGGATTTTCGAAGTCATAATTGGCAGTAGCAGAGTCGTTACCAGTGAGATCCAGAGTGGATTGAAACCTGTATGAGTGAGTGTGTGTAAATACAGTTGTTTTGAAATATATAAAGGAATGAAAGACAGAAAAGGAGCATAAGATTTGAAATGCGAGAAAACGTCCAAGATTTTCATTTATGATATATGAAATGACAATTTATATGCCCTCACAAATAAAGCCAACGGTGCCCCGGGTAAGACACCGGGCCATAGAGTTCAATTTATTGTTTATTACAAATGCCAAAAACATAGGAATTCATTACTTAGTAACAAGAGAAACAGGTAGATTGTCCTTTGCACTCCAATTGCTAAGTCCACTGTCGGTTGTCGGGTAAATCCAGCTATTAAACTCAGCTTCATCCACTTCCTCTTCGTCCCTAATAGCATTCACTCCATGAGCAGGCAGGGGAGCTATCACTACATTAGGCTTCTCAGATGCCTCGAACTGTACCTCTTTGGCGTCAATAAGGTCCTGCAGCTTGTTCCTTAATGCCCAACAGTCATCAGTGGAATGCCCCGGGCTATCGGAGTGATAAGCACAGCGGGCATTTGGATTGTATTTCAGGGAGGCAGTGTTTACAACTTTTGGGGCCTCTCTGATAGTCACTAGGTTGGTGGATAGCAACTGTGGCAAGATCTGCGACAAAGTAATACTCAAACGGGTGAATTCTCTTCTAGGTCTTTCAGCCCTCTGAGGATTGGTTTGCCGAGGAGCGGCAGCAGGCTTAGCAATCATTACCGCACTGACAGGTTGGCGGCGCTCAGATTTCTCTTGTCTTCTAGAGCCATATACAGCACTAGCCTCCTTCTTGAAGGGTTTCTTCTCAGAACTAGACGATGCACCCTTCGGAATCTTACCAGACTTTAACCCAGCCTCAATTCTCTCTCCAGTCAAAATAAGATCAATAAACCCTGCAGATGAGTTACCGATAAGATGGTTGAAAAATGGCCCAGATAGGGTCCCCAAGAACATGTCTACCAACTCCCGATCAGTCAATGGAGGCTGCACCCTGCCAGCCAGATCCCTCCACTTCTGAGCGTACTCTTTAAAACCTTCACTTGAACCTAACGACATACCCTGGAGTTGGGTACGTGTAGGGGCAAGGTCGGCATTATACTGATACTGCTTATAGAAAGCAGTAGCCAACTCCTCCCAGTTACGAACCTTGGTCCCATCCAGCTGATAGAACCATTCGAGATGAGTCCCTGAAAGACTCTCCTGGAAGAAGTGGATCCACAAATTCTTATCCACTGAGTACGGTTGAATCTTCCGCACATACGACCTGAGGTGTAGCTTGGGACAAGACGCCCCGTCATATTTGGTGAAGGATGGTGCTTTGAACTTACGAGGAATGATCACACCAGTAGACAAACCCAAGTCTCCAAAATCCAGCCCAGGTACCTGTTGTATCTCCATAGCATTCAATCTGTCTTCCAACTGCTTGTATATGTCTTCTACAGGAGGATACTGTTCCTCATCAAAATCAGTCTCGTTGTCGGAGACTACCGGACTAGGACCTTTTCCCTCTTGAGGAGTACCCTTGCCTATGGAAGAACCAGCCTCTTCATTCTGCAGAGTGTTGCCAAACCTTTGGCCCGAGTTGAAAAGAACGGTCCTCCTCTTCTTCTTCTTCTCCTTCTTCAGGAGCAGAGCCTTCAGCTCTTCTTGACCCTGAGCCAAACCCATGATTAATTCCTGAAATTGCGCATTCTGCGCCTGAAGAGCCTTGATGGACATCTTAGTTGATGATCAGTCAGGATTCATGATGCTGAAATAAACAGCGAAGAACGGTAAGCAACCTGAAAAGAGGAAAACCTGCTATGCACATGATGAATGGAATGCGTATGATTTATGTTTTCAAAGACAATCGGGAATCAACTTTGTAAACAAAAAGGAACACACTTTATTAGATTCAACTTTGAAACTGAAATTATTCAACAGGTTGCCCTTAGGCGTTACATGAAAGGAAATACTGAAAAGGGAAATAAAACTGTAAAAGAACATCCAGAGCTCCTTATTGATCCCATGGTCTCCTCTTCTCAGTACGGATGTAAGCATTCAAGACTCGCTCATTCTCCAACTGCTTTGTCAGCTTCTGGATCTTTAATTCCTGCTCGTTGAACTTTTCCCGGTAAGAATCCCGTTCTTCTCGCAGTTGCGACCAAGATCTCTTCAATGTCTCATAATCAGTAGGTATCTGAGGAGGCAGGACAGTTGGAGGAACACCATCTTTGTCAGGACACTCAAGAATGACGGGTCTGACAGCTTCATACGGCATACCTAACTTCTGAGCACGGATGCGAACCCATTTGTAGTAGGCTTCCATAGGTAAAGAAGTCTTTGGCCCTAACTCCTGTGGGTCAGCTTTATGAACTTTGTCCCAAGCCTTGATGAACCTACGACGCAACTCGTCACTATCCACCTGAAACTCAAAACTGATGTGAGGCACCAACATCTCATGGGGGCCTGCTCTTCTGGCTCTTCCAAACTGACGGAGCGCTAGACATGGATTGTAAGAGATTCCTCCTTGGGTACCAATCAGAGGAACATTAGAGTATTCCCCGCATCGATCAATAATAGCTATCTCATCCAAACCTCTGCAAGTCCAAATGATGTCTTTGTCGGTGAGAGACATTAACCTATGAGCCCAACCTCTTCCTTCTTGGTTCTTCAGCACGAACTTAGGGAGGTGCGAAATAAACCACCTCACCAACAAAGGGATACAACACCATAGGGTTCCTCGTCTTCGGGTAGTACGAGCATGAAGTTGTTGCAAGATGTCACCCAAGAGAGTGGGCACGGGATTCTGAGACATAAAGATCCTTATGGCAGTGACATTGATGAAGTTGTCAGGATTAGGAAACAAGACTAGCCCATAGATTAAGAGAGCCAAGATGTCTTCATATGCCCTAAAGTCCAGGTCATTCCAGAAACTGTTAGCCTTACCAATCAGAAACTTGGCCAAGAAACCCTTAACTCCGCTTCTAGCTACCCAGTTGTCCATTACCTCTTGATGTGTCAAGGGAAGAGCTGCAGCAACATCCTCAAGCCTGAGGGTCTTTTCCCAACCAGTGAAGGGAGTCTGATCCAAGATAGGGATACCAAGCAAATCAGAGAACTCTTCTAGGGTAGGGACCAGCTGGAAGTCTTGAAAGGTGAAGCACTGGTATAGAGGGTCATAGAACTGGGTCAGAACACTCATCAACTGTTGATCCCGCTTTGCAGTGACTAAACTGAGAAGAGAACCATGCCTCTGAATGAAGGAAGTGGTATTTGGAATTCTGCTAACCAACTCTTCAAGCAACTCAGGTGAATGAACAAAGTTGAACCGGATAGTATTCCTTCGCACAGGCATCATGATGTCCTACAAAACAGAGCAAAGATGAAACCCTCTTGTCTTTGAAATGGTCAGTCCTTATGCAGGATGCATGCAATGCTCATGATGTTATGATGTTATGACAAAGCACACCACAAATAGATACAAAGGCAAACATGGTAAGGCACACAAGTCACACAAGGCAAGCCCCCTAAAGTTTAGGCCAGCATGAGGTCTAGGTACTACCCTCTTTCAGTTTGTTGGTTCATACTTGTCCTATCAAAGTAACCGGGTTCTTAGAGGATCCCAATATCATTGACTACCCTCAATCGGTCATAACTCCAGCATCGCAATCTTTTCTTGCGGCCAGAACCATCGCGAGAGTTTAGCCTCAATGGGCGTAGCATACTGCTACTGTTCTAATGGCCAAGTTGTGTCATTTAAGGTTCTAAGGTTGTTGGTGCTTAATGACTCCTCAGAAGACCCATATTCTCCTCGTTGCAACACAAGGGATATCGGTACAAACCAAGGTGCCACACCAACGTAGCCACTGTTTCACCCGTGTCGGTCTACGCCGGACAGGTCCCTCATAGCTTATGCTACCTAAACAGGGTATCCCTAGATCTGGGTTAGGATCTATGTAACTCCCATGCAACCCACAAATTTAAAGCAGACAAGGAAAGCAATTGAAAACACAGTTATGAACTAACCCTAAGGTACACCTCACTTTAAGTTAAGTCCCCAGCAGAGTCGCCAGTTTTGTGATCGGTGGATCTGGAACTGACTGTTTAATGCTGGTTCGCGAAATGTCGCGGAAGCAAGAGTCGCCACCGTCTTTTATTTTCTCCAAATGGAAAGGACAAAAGCACAGAAAAATTCCTTATAGAGATTGCTCTCGGTTCGGGAGGTAGATTATAGAAAGGGAAGGTGTTAGCACCCTTTCTATCCATGGTTACCCATGGGCTCTTAGATACTTTCTCATTATGTTTTCAAAAGTGTTTGCTTTTCAATTGTGAGTGGGTTTTAAAAAGTTTCTTTGAAAATTCCAGTTCGACTCTTGTATCGGTCCTCAAGAGTGTTTGAAAAATGCTTTCGAAAGCTTTTTGAAAATGTGTCGGTGTGAAAAGTATTTTTGAATTTGTTTTTGAAATTAGAGCAAGTATCTAGAGTCGTCTACCTACCCTAAGGAATTCGTCTGTGTAAATGTCCTTTAAAATAGTGCCATCCCACCATTGAGGGGTAGGTAGCACCACCGTTGGAGGTGTTCGGGTCAATTCGAGGTTCGGGACATGGTGATCACCAGAGCAATGGGAAGACACCTTAGAAGCTACCCTCATGCCAGGTTCCCGGATCATGAGTACTTACTAAGACATCCTCTACTCGACGATCACCTTTCGAGGCAAGGCAACAGTGAGGCGTACCCTAGGGGAGGTGTGTGATTTGTGTGTCATGTTCATTTATATTTATCTTGTCATGTCATGGGTGATCTAAGCGTTTGTTTTTATTTTAGGCCATTCATTCTTGCATGTATTTATTTAGCAGTTAAAAAATTGCGAGAAATATAAAATTCCTAAACTATTACAAAGGCGCGGGTCCACATCGCCAAAATTTCCAGGACCCGATTTGACAGAAAAATAAAAGAATTAAAGTAAAAGTGCGAGATATTAAATTTACACGGCTTTGGGAGAAGTACATAACTAATTAAAAGAAAAGAAATAAATGAAATGCGCGAATAGGAATTAAAATCGGAAGCGAGGGCGTTGGACCCTTTTTAATGAAATTAAATTATTATTTACAAATTAATTAAATTAAAATGAAAAGAGATTGTTTTTTGAGATTTTTTTGTATTTATGATTTTTTATGTGAAAGATTAAATGAAATTAACATATTAACCCTAATTCTAAATTTTTTTATTTATTAAGAAAAAATATTAAAGTTAAACTCAAATTAACCTACTTATTTACATGCAATTTTGATTTATAAAAATAATAGGAAATATTTAATTATTTAGAGAAAAGAAAAGAAAAGGGATAAAAAATTAATACAAACCCTAATTCTACCAATTTTAAATTTATTAAGAAAATGCTTGAATTAAACCTAATTTAATAGCTAAAATTAATGAATAATATTTATTTACAAAAAATAACATTTAAATAAAAATACTTATTTTTTTGTCTTTTTCTGATTTTATATTGTTTTTTTATGTTTTTCATGAAGATATTAAATTAAAGGAATTAATTAAAAACAATAATTGAAATAAATAAAAAATAAAAAAATATAAAAGATTGCAAACCTAGGGGGGGTCTGTCCCCAAATGGGAGGTGAAGTCTTAGCATTTTAGGCCCAATAAGCCTTTGGCCTCGTTGACTCTGACGCTAGCATGTGGCATCTTTGACTAGAGTCCATGGTATTCACCAGATCTGGGTCTTTGGATTGATCTTTCTATACGCGTGGCAAGCTGGAAACTGTGGACGCATGGTGTTCCCTAGTATTGAAACTGCATAGAATCATTAATAGAAAAATAGTATTGAAGGGGTGGGGGACCTGGGGCTCGAACCCAGGTCCTGTGGTTTACCAATGTACACGCCTACCACTGGAGCTCTTAGTGCGCTTTGTATATATAATAAGAAATAAACAATATAAGGTAAAAACAATGGTTAGTTGGATTTCAGCGCGAAATTTCAAATGGACCAACCAACGCCTTACACCTAGTCTTCATCTTCCTCAATGCATTTTTCCTGAAAATATAAAAGGGTTAGCGGGGGTTCTAAACCCCCCCAAAACAAGCTTGTTTTCAAAATAGCGAATAGGCCATATGGCCTCATAAATTAGGCGCGAGGGTTCCATTGTTTTCGTCCAAGCACGCTGAATCCATTCATGGCATTATGATGTTCTAATTTTATAGCTTTTAGAAACGCCCAATTTGGACCTCAAAGAACCCTAACCTGTATCAATGGTGGAATCACATATAGTACATAAAAACTCAATCAAAGTATGTGGTTAGCTTCAAAATACATCACTTAGTATGAATCCATAAACAAAATGCCATGAAAATGCTTAAATACTAAAACACGATTATGAAAAAAATGTGCAAAAGTTTGATTCCTATTCACCAATTCTGGGTGTTAGGGACGTGGAAAGTGATTCAAAAACGTTTCTTGATGTCTCAGGAAGGTGATGAGATGATTATCTCAGCTTGAATCACCCTGGAAGACAGTTTTCAGTATTGGACTTTTTTGAGAAAATTCAAGTTTTTATTATGGCTTTTCTGCGCAGCTGGGAGATCATGAGGTGTAGGGTTTGCATCCATATATACATGTGAATGATTAGGGTTGAGAAAATTGATCAAAGAATCCTTGAATTGATGATAAGATATTTGATTTTCCATGCATTAGTTTTCAATCTTTTTCACATGCTTTTGGTCTCAATCATATCCAATTACCTTTGATTCTTTCCTAATCTGATTTGCACGAAATCTTGGAGATATTTTATGCACAAAAAGATTCAAAACATTAGGTTTAGCATTTTTCACCTATTTATTTTAATTAAATGAATTATTAATAATTAAAAATCCAAATAAATAAATAAAAATGATAAAAAAACTTCCCTTTGGGCCAAATGGTCGTCCACATGCCTTGGGTAATGAATTGTGGAAGAAAAAGAGGCCCATTAGCATTTTTAGGTCATTTGGAGCAATGTTGACTTTTCAAAATATCCAAAAATTTCCCAACTTCCACAAGGCATAACTTGCTCAATTTTTAAGCTTTGCTCATGTTCTTGGACATTTTGGAAAGGTCTTTGAATCCTCTAACCCATGTCTTTGGTCCCATGTCATTTTGATTTACCAATATCAAGTTATGGCCTTTGACTTAAAGTCCCTTTTTGTTGACTTTTGAAAATGACCTATAATGCTGAAATTGATAACTTTTTGTGAGAGAATTTATTGGACTTGAAGTGTGAAGAGGAGTTGTAGGAAATGTCTTTCACTTCAAAATGAGCTTTGGATGGAATTTTTCTGATAATCCATGTGAAAGTTATGCCCTGGTCAAGTTACAATTGACTTTTTCAACTGTCCAAATATGGAAACTTTTGCATCTTGATGATTTTTGAGCCAAACTTTGAGAATCATGATCAAGAATTGATCAAATGATGTTTGTGGCTTCAAAATGAGATGTTGACCAAAAATTTGGACTTTTGACTGTCAAATGACCATTTTGCCCCTACAGTTGACTGTAGTGCAATTAGGGTTTTTGACTGTGCAATTTTGTACTGTAAGTCTTGAAACTTGATATGGGGATACTTGACAATGTTTATAGGCATGTGGGATTTGATTGGACCCTTGGAAACTTCATTTACTTTGTCAGAACCAAAACCCTAATCTTGACTGTTAGGAGGCCTTTGAACTGTGCAACCCTTGAGGAGATTTTGAAGCTTTGACTTTGCAATTCTTGAAGAATATGGGAGGGCAAATTTTGGGGTGCAACAATATACGTTCGTAATAATTATAACTATATAACGAGGCTAGATAGTATATTTATTTACAATATTCACATTGTATTATGGTATAATAGATGTAAACAATTTCAATATTTTTCTTCTTCTCCATCACCAAATTTTAGGTTACTTCATCACTAAGAAACTAAGTTAAAAGACTATTAAATAACAACACATATTTCATATACGTTCGTAATAATTAAAACTATATAATGAGGCTAGATAGTATATTTATTTACAATATTCACATTGTATTATGGTATAATATATCTGAATTTTTCAATATTTTTCTTCTTCTCCATCACAAAATTTTAGCTTACTTCATCACTAAGACACTAAGTTAAAATACTATTTATAAATGACACATATTTCATATACACAGGTAATAGTTAAAATTATATAATCATGAACGA
This sequence comes from Vicia faba, assembly GCA_948472305.1. Taxonomy (NCBI): domain Eukaryota; kingdom Viridiplantae; phylum Streptophyta; class Magnoliopsida; order Fabales; family Fabaceae; genus Vicia; species Vicia faba. The sequence continues at coordinate 37,811 of CATIWC010003431.1, forward strand.
TAGTATATTTATTCTCCATATTTATTTAATATTATAGTCTAATAGATGTAAACATTTTCAAAATTTTACTTCTTCTCCATCACCAAATTTTAGGTTACTTCATCACTAAGAAACTAAGTTAAAAGACTATTAAATAATAACATATATTTCATATACGTTCGTAATAATTAAAACTATATAACGAGGCTAGATAGTATATTTATTTACAATATTCACATTGTATTATGGTATAATAGATGTAAACAATTTCAATATTATTCTTCTTCTCCATCACCAAATTTTAGGTTACTTCATCATTAAGAAACTAAGTTAAAAGAATATTAATTAATGACAAATATTTCATATATGTTCGTAATAATTAAAATTATACAATGAGGCTTGATAGTATATTTATTCACCATATTCATATTTTATTATGGTATAATAGATGTAAACAATTTCAATATTTTTCTTCTTCTCCATCACAAAATTTTAGCTTACTTCATGACTAAGACACTAAGTTAAAATACTATTTATAAATGACACATCTTTCATATACACAGGTAACCGTTAAAATTATATAATCAGGAACGATAGTAATTTTATTCTCCATATTTATTTTATATTAAGGTCTAATAGATGTAAATAGTTTCAATATTTTACTTCTTCTCCATCACCAAATTTTAGGTTACTTCATCACTAAGAAACTAAGTTAAAATACTAATAAATAATAACACATATTTCATATACGTTTGTAATAATTAAGACTATATAACGAGGCTAGATAGTATATTTATTTACAATATTCACATTGTATTATGGTATAATATATCTGAATTTTTTAATATTTTTCTTCTTCTCCATCACAAAATTTTAGCTTACTTCATCACTAAGACACTAAGTTAAAATACTATTTATAAATGACACATATTTCATATACACAGGTAAACGTTAAAATTATATAATCAGGAATGATAGTAATTTTATTCTCCATATTTATTTTATATTAAGGTCTAATAGATGTAAATAGTTTCAATATTTTACTTCTTCTCCATCACCAAATTTTAGGTTACTTCATCACTAAGAAACTAACTTAAAATACTATTAAATAATAACACATATTTCATATACGTTCGTAATAATTAAAACTATATACAAGGCTAGATAGTATATTTATTTACAATATTCACATTGTATTATGGTATAATAGATGTAAACAATTTCAATATTTTTCTTCTTCTCCATCACCAAATTTTAGGTTACTTCATCACTAAGAAACTAAGTTAAAAGACTATTAAATAACAACACATATTTCATATACGTTCGTAACAATTACAACTATATAATGAGGCTAGATAGTATATTTATTTACAATATTCACATTGTATTATGGTATAATATATCTGAATTTTTCAATATTTTTCTTCTTCTCCATCACAAAATTTTAGCTTACTTCATCACTAAGACACTAAGTTAAATTACTATTTATAAATAAAACATATTTCATATACACAGGTAATAGTTAAAATTATATAATCATGAACGATAGTATATTTATTCTCCATATTTATTTAATATTATAGTCTAATAGATGTAAACATTTTCAAAATTTTACTTCTTCTCCATCACCAAATTTTAGGTTACTTCATCACTAAGAAACTAAGTTAAAAGACTATTAAATAATAACACATATTTCATATACGTTCGTAATAATTAAAACTATATAACGAGGCTAGATAGTATATTTATTTACAATATTCACATTGTATTATGGTATAATAGATGTAAACAATTTCAATATTATTCTTCTTCTCCATCACCAAATTTTAGGTTACTTCATCATTAAGAAACTATGTTAAAAGAATATTAATTAATGACAAATATTTCATATATGTTCGTAATAATTAAAATTATACAATGAGGCTTTATAGTATATTTATTCACCATATTCATATTTTATTATGGTATAATAGATGTAAACAATTTCAATATTTTTCTTCTTCTCCATCACAAAATTTTAGCTTACTTCATCACTAAGACACTAAGTTAAAATACTATTTATAAATGACACATATTTCATATACACATGTAACCGTTAAAATTATATAATCAGGAACGATAGTAATTTTATTCTCCATATTTATTTTATATTAAGGTCTAATAGATGTAAATAGTTTCAATATTTTACTTCTTCTCCATCACCAAATTTTAGGTTACTTCATCACTAAGAAACTAAGTTAAAATACTAATAAATAATAACACATATTTCATATACGTAATAATTAAGACTATATAACGAGGCTAGATAGTATATTTATTTACAATATTCACATTGTATTATGGTATAATAGATGTAAACAATTTCAATATTATTCTTCTTCTCCATCACCAAATTTTAGGTTACTTCATCATTAAGAAACTAAGTTAAAAGAATATTAATTAATGACAAATATTTCATATATGTTCGTAATAATTAAAACTATATAACGAGGCTAGATAGTATATTTATTTACAATATTCACATTGTATTATGGTATAATAGATGTAAACAATTTCAATATTATTCTTCTTCTCCATCACCAAATTTTAGGTTACTTCATCATTAAGAAACTAAGTTAAAAGAATATTAATTAATGACAAATATTTCATATATGTTCGTAATAATTAAAATTATACAATGAGGCTTGATAGTATATTTATTCACCATATTCATATTTTATTATGGTATAATAGATGTAAACAATTTCAATATTTTTCTTCTTCTCCATCACAAAATTTTAGCTTACTTCATCACTAAGACACTAAGTTAAAATACTATTTATAAATGACACTTATTTCATATACACAGGTAACCGTTAAAATTATATAATCAGGAACGATAGTAATTTTATTCTCCATATTTATTTTATATTAAGGTCTAATAGATGTAAATAGTTTCAATATTTTACTTCTTCTCCATCACCAAATTTTAGGTTACTTCATCACTAAGAAACTAAGTTAAAATACTAATAAATAATAACACATATTTCATATACGTTTGTAATAATTAAGACTATATAACGAGGCTAGATAATATATTTATTTACAATATTCACATTGTATTATGGTATAATATATCTGAATTTTTTAATATTTTTCTTCTTCTCCATCACAAAATTTTAGCTTACTTCATCACTAAGACACTAAGTTAAAATACTATTTATAAATGACACATATTTCATATACACATGTAAACGTTAAAATTATATAATCAGGAATGATAGTAATTTTATTCTCCATATTTATTTTATATTAAGGTCTAATAGATGAAAATAGTTTCAATATTTTACTTCTTCTCCATCACCAAATTTTAGGTTACTTCATCACTAAGAAACTAAGTTAAAATACTATTAAATAATAACACATATTTCATATACGTTCGTAATAATTAAAACTATATAACGAGGCTAGATAGTATATTTATTTACAATATTCACATTGTATTATGGTATAATAGATGTAAACAATTTCAATATTTTTCTTCTTCTCCATCACCAAATTTTAGGTTACTTCATCACTAAGAAACTAAGTTAAAAGACTATTAAATAACAACACATATTTCATATACGTTCGTAACAATTACAACTATATAATGAGGCTAGATAGTATATTTATTTACAATATTCACTTTGTATTATTGTATAATATATCTGAATTTTTCAATATTTTTCTTCTTCTCCATCACAAAATTTTAGCTTACTTCATCACTAAGACACTAAGTTAAATTACTATTTATAAATAAAATTTATTTCATATACACAGGTAATAGTTAAAATTATATAATCATGAACGATAGTATATTTATTCTCCATATTTATTTAATATTATAGTCTAATAGATGTAAACATTTTCAAAATTTTACTTCTTCTCCATCACCAAATTTTAGGTTACTTCATCACTAAAAAACTAAGTTAAAAGACTATTAAATAATAACACATATTTCATATACGTTCGTAATAATTAAAACTATATAACGAGGCTAGATAGTATATTTATTTACAATATTCACATTGTATTATGGTATAATAGATGTAAACAATTTCAATATTATTCTTCTTCTCCATCACCAAATTTTAGGTTACTTCATCATTAAGAAACTATGTTAAAAGAATATTAATTAATGACAAATATTTCATATATGTTCGTAATAATTAAAATTATACAATGAGGCTTTATAGTATATTTATTCACCATATTTTTGGTATAATAGATGTAAACAATTTCAATATTTTTCTTCTTCTCCATCACAAAATTTTAGCTTACTTCATCACTAAGACACTAAGTTAAAATACTATTTATAAATGACACATATTTCATATACACATGTAACCGTTAAAATTATATAATGAGGAACGATAGTAATTTTATTCTCCATATTTATTTTATATTAAGGTCTAATAGATGTAAATAGTTTCAATATTTTACTTCTTCTCCATCACCAAATTTTAGGTTACTTCATCACTAAGAAACTAAGTTAAAATACTAATAAATAATAACACATATTTCATATACGTAATAATTAAGACTATATAACGAGGCTAGATAGTATATTTATTTACAATATTCACATTGTATTATGGTATAATAGATGTAAACAATTTCAATATTATTCTTCTTCTCCATCACCAAATTTTAGGTTACTTCATCATTAAGAAACTAAGTTAAAAGAATATTAATTAATGACAAATATTTCATATATGTTCGTAATAATTAAAACTATATAACGAGGCTAGATAGTATATTTATTTACAATATTCACATTGTATTATGGTATAATAGATGTAAACAATTTCAATATTATTCTTCTTCTCCATCACCAAATTTTAGGTTACTTCATCATTAAGAAACTAAGTTAAAAGAATATTAATTAATGACAAATATTTCATATATGTTCGTAATAATTAAAATTATACAATGAGGCTTGATAGTATATTTATTCACCATATTCATATTTTATTATGGTATAATAGATGTAAACAATTTCAATATTTTTCTTCTTCTCCATCACAAAATTTTAGCTTACTTCATCACTAAGACACTAAGTTAAAATACTATTTATAAATGACACATATTTCATATACACAGGTAACCGTTAAAATTATATAATCAGGAACGATAGTAATTTTATTCTCCATATTTATTTTATATTAAGGTCTAATAGATGTAAATAGTTTCAATATTTTACTTCTTCTCCATCACCAAATTTTAGGTTACTTCATCACTAAGAAACTAAGTTAAAATACTAATAAATAATAACACATATTTCATATACGTTTGTAATAATTAAGACTATATAACGAGGCTAGATAATATATTTATTTACAATATTCACATTGTATTATGGTATAATATATCTGAATTTTTTAATATTTTTCTTCTTCTCCATCACAAAATTTTAGCTTACTTCATCACTAAGACACTAAGTTAAAATACTATTTATAAATGACACATATTTCATATACACATGTAAACGTTAAAATTATATAATCAGGAATGATAGTAATTTTATTCTCCATATTTATTTTATATTAAGGTCTAATAGATGAAAATAGTTTCAATATTTTACTTCTTCTCCATCACCAAATTTTAGGTTACTTCATCACTAAGAAACTAAGTTAAAATACTATTAAATAATAACACATATTTCATATACGTTCGTAATAATTAAAACTATATAACGAGGCTAGATAGTATATTTATTTACAATATTCACATTGTATTATGGTATAATAGATGTAAACAATTTCAATATTTTTCTTCTTCTCCATCACCAAATTTTAGGTTACTTCATCACTAAGAAACTAAGTTAAAAGACTATTAAATAACAACACATATTTCATATACGTTCGTAACAATTACAACTATATAATGAGGCTAGATAGTATATTTATTTACAATATTCACTTTGTATTATTGTATAATATATCTGAATTTTTCAATATTTTTCTTCTTCTCCATCACAAAATTTTAGCTTACTTCATCACTAAGACACTAAGTTAAATTACTATTTATAAATAAAATTTATTTCATATACACAGGTAATAGTTAAAATTATATAATCATGAACGATAGTATATTTATTCTCCATATTTATTTAATATTATAGTCTAATAGATGTAAACATTTTCAAAATTTTACTTCTTCTCCATCACCAAATTTTAGGTTACTTCATCACTAAGAAACTAAGTTAAAAGACTATTAAATAATAACACATATTTCATATACGTTCGTAATAATTAAAACTATATAACGAGGCTAGATAGTATATTTATTTACAATATTCACATTGTATTATGGTATAATAGATGTAAACAATTTCAATATTATTCTTCTTCTCCATCACCAAATTTTAGGTTACTTCATCATTAAGAAACTATGTTAAAAGAATATTAATTAATGACAAATATTTCATATATGTTCGTAATAATTAAAATTATACAATGAGGCTTTATAGTATATTTATTCACCATATTTTTGGTATAATAGATGTAAACAATTTCAATATTTTTCTTCTTCTCCATCACAAAATTTTAGCTTACTTCATCACTAAGACACTAAGTTAAAATACTATTTATAAATGACACATATTTCATATACACATGTAACCGTTAAAATTATATAATCAGGAACGATAGTAATTTTATTCTCCATATTTATTTTATATTAAGGTCTAATAGATGTAAATAGTTTCAATATTTTACTTCTTCTCCATCACCAAATTTTAGGTTACTTCATCACTAAGAAACTAAGTTAAAATACTATTAAATAATAACACATATTTCATATACGTTCGTAATAATTAAGACTATATAACGAGGCTAGATAGTATATTTATTTACAATATTCACATTGTATTATGGTATAATAGATGTAAACAATTTCAATATTTTTCTTCTTCTCCATCACCAAATTTTAGGTTACTTCATCACTAAGAAACTAAGTTAAAAGACTATTAAATAACAACACATATTTCATATACGTTCGTAAGAATTACAACTATATAATGAGGCTAGATAGTATATTTATTTACAATATTCACTTTGTATTATGGTATAATATATCTGAATTTTTCAATATTTTTCTTCTTCTCCATCACAAAATTTTAGCTTACTTCATCACTAAGACACTAAGTTAAATTACTATTTATAAATAAAATTTATTTCATATACACAGGTAATAGTTAAAATTATATAATCATGAACGATAGTATATTTATTCTCCATATTTATTTAATATTATAGTCTAATAGATGTAAACATTTTCAAAATTTTACTTCTTCTCCATCACCAAATTTTAGGTTACTTCATCACTAAGAAACTAAGTTAAAAGACTATTAAATAATAACACATATTTCATATACGTTCGTAATAATTAAAACTATATAACGAGGCTAGATAGTATATTTATTTACAATATTCACATTGTATTATGGTATAATAGATGTAAACAATTTCAATATTATTCTTCTTCTCCATCACCAAATTTTAGGTTACTTCATCATTAAGAAACTATGTTAAAAGAATATTAATTAATGACAAATATTTCATATATGTTCGTAATAATTAAAATTATACAATGAGGCTTTATAGTATATTTATTCACCATATTCATATTTTATTATGGTATAATAGATGTTAACAATTTCAATATTTTTCTTCTTCTCCATCACAAAATTTTAGCTTACTTCATCACTAAGACACTAAGTTAAAATACTATTTATAAATGACACATATTTCATATACACATGTAACCGTTAAAATTATATAATCAGGAACGATAGTAATTTTATTCTCCATATTTATTTTATATTAAGGTCTAATATATGTAAATAGTTTCAATATTTTACTTCTTCTCCATCACCAAATTTTAGGTTACTTCATCACTAAGAAACTAAGTTAAAATACTAATAAACAATAACACATATTTCATATACGTTCGTAATAATTAAGACTATATAACGAGGCTAGATAGTATATTTATTTACAATATTCACATTGTATTATGGTATAATAGATGTAAACAATTTCAATATTTTTCTTCTTCTCGATCACCAAATTTTAGGTTACTTCATCACTAAGAAACTAAGTTAAAAGACTATTAAATAACAACACATATTTCATATACGTTCGTAATAATTAAAACTATATAATGAGGCTAGATAGTATATTTATTTACAATATTCTCATTGTATTATGGTATAATATATCTGAATTTTTCAATATTTTTCTTCTTCTCCATCACAAAATTTTAGCTTACTTCATCACTAAGACACTAAGTTAAAATACTATTTATAAATGACACATATTTCATATACACAGGTAATAGTTAAAATTATATAATCATGAACGATAGTATATTTATTCTCCATATTTATTTAATATTATAGTCTAATAGATGTAAACATTTTCAAAATTTTACTTCTTCTCCATCACCAAATTTTAGGTTACTTCATCACTAAGAAACTAAGTTAAAAGACTATTAAATAATAACACATATTTCATATACGTTCGTAATAATTAAAACTATATAACGAGGCTAGATAGTATATTTATTTACAATATTCACATTGTATTATGGTATAATAGATGTAAACAATTTCAATATTATTCTTCTTCTCCATCACCAAATTTTAGGTTACTTCATCATTAAGAAACTATGTTAAAAGAATATTAATTAATGACAAATATTTCATATATGTTCGTAATAATTAAAATTATACAATGAGGCTTTATAGTATATTTATTCACCATATTCATATTTTATTATGGTATAATAGATGTAAACAATTTCAATATTTTTCTTCTTCTCCATCACAAAATTTTAGCTTACTTCATCACTAAGACACTAAGTTAAAATACTATTTATAAATGACACATATTTCATATACACAGGTAACCGTTAAAATTATATAATCAGGAACGATAGTAATTTTATTCTCCATATTTATTTTATATTAAGGTCTAATAGATGTAAATAGTTTCAATATTTTACTTCTTCTCCATCACCAAATTTTAGGTTACTTCATCACTAAGAAACTAAGTTAAAATACTAATAAATAATAACACATATTTCATATACGTTCGTAATAATTAAGACTATATAACGAGGCTAGATAGTATATTTATTTACAATATTCACATTGTATTATGGTATAATAGATGTAAACAATTTCAATATTTTTCTTCTTCTCCATCACCAAATTTTAGGTTACTTCATCACTAAGAAACTAAGTTAAAAGACTATTAAATAATAACACATATTTCATATACGTTCGTAATAATTAAAACTATATAATGAGGCTAGATAGTATATTTATTTACAATATTCACATTGTATTATGGTATAATATATCTGAATTTTTCAATATTTTTCTTCTTCTCCATCACAAAATTTTAGCTTACTTCATCACTAAGACACTAAGTTAAATTACTATTTATAAATAAAATTTATTTCATATACACAGGTAATAGTTAAAATTATATAATCATGAACGATAGTATATTTATTCTCCATATTTATTTAATATTATAGTCTAATAGATGTAAACATTTTCAAAATTTTACTTCTTCTCCATCACCAAATTTTAGGTTACTTCATCACTAAGAAACTAAGTTAAAAGACTATTAAATAATAACACATATTTCATATACGTTCGTAATAATTAAAACTATATAACGAGGCTAGATAGTATATTTATTTACAATATTCACATTGTATTATGGTATAATAGATGTAAACAATTTCAATATTATTCTTCTTCTCCATCACCAAATTTTAGGTTACTTCATCATTAAGAAACTATGTTAAAAGAATATTAATTAATGACAAATATTTCATATATGTTCGTAATAATTAAAATTATACAATGAGGCTTTATAGTATATTTATTCACCATATTCATATTTTATTATGGTATAATAGATGTAAACAATTTCAATATTTTTCTTCTTCTCCATCACAAAATTTTAGCTTACTTCATCACTAAGACACTAAGTTAAAATACTATTTATAAATGACACATATTTCATATACACATGTAACCGTTAAAATTATATAATCAGGAACGATAGTAATTTTATTCTCCATATTTATTTTATATTAAGGTCTAATATATGTAAATAGTTTCAATATTTTACTTCTTCTCCATCACCAAATTTTAGGTTACTTCATCACTAAGAAACTAAGTTAAAATACTAATAAACAATAACACATATTTCATATACGTTCGTAATAATTAAGACTATATAACGAGGCTAGATAGTATATTTATTTACAATATTCACATTGTATTATGGTATAATAGATGTAAACAATTTCAATATTTTTCTTCTTCTCGATCACCAAATTTTAGGTTACTTCATCACTAAGAAACTAAGTTAAAAGACTATTAAATAACAACACATATTTCATATACGTTCGTAATAATTAAAACTATATAATGAGGCTAGATAGTATATTTATTTACAATATTCTCATTGTATTATGGTATAATATATCTGAATTTTTCAATATTTTTCTTCTTCTCCATCACAAAATTTTAGCTTACTTCATCACTAAGACACTAAGTTAAAATACTATTTATAAATGACACATATTTCATATACACAGGTAATAGTTAAAATTATATAATCATGAACGATAGTATATTTATTCTCCATATTTATTTAATATTATAGTCTAATAGATGTAAACATTTTCAAAATTTTACTTCTTCTCCATCACCAAATTTTAGGTTACTTCATCACTAAGAAACTAAGTTAAAAGACTATTAAATAATAACACATATTTCATATACGTTCGTAATAATTAAAACTATATAACGAGGCTAGATAGTATATTTATTTACAATATTCACATTGTATTATGGTATAATAGATGTAAACAATTTCAATATTATTCTTCTTCTCCATCACCAAATTTTAGGTTACTTCATCATTAAGAAACTATGTTAAAAGAATATTAATTAATGACAAATATTTCATATATGTTCGTAATAATTAAAATTATACAATGAGGCTTTATAGTATATTTATTCACCATATTCATATTTTATTATGGTATAATAGATGTAAACAATTTCAATATTTTTCTTCTTCTCCATCACAAAATTTTAGCTTACTTCATCACTAAGACACTAAGTTAAAATACTATTTATAAATGACACATATTTCATATACACAGGTAACCGTTAAAATTATATAATCAGGAACGATAGTAATTTTATTCTCCATATTTATTTTATATTAAGGTCTAATAGATGTAAATAGTTTCAATATTTTACTTCTTCTCCATCACCAAATTTTAGGTTACTTCATCACTAAGAAACTAAGTTAAAATACTAATAAATAATAACACATATTTCATATACGTTCGTAATAATTAAGACTATATAACGAGGCTAGATAGTATATTTATTTACAATATTCACATTGTATTATGGTATAATAGATGTAAACAATTTCAATATTTTTCTTCTTCTCCATCACCAAATTTTAGGTTACTTCATCACTAAGAAACTAAGTTAAAAGACTATTAAATAATAACACATATTTCATATACGTTCGTAATAATTAAAACTATATAATGAGGCTAGATAGTATATTTATTTACAATATTCACATTGTATTATGGTATAATATATCTGAATTTTTCAATATTTTTCTTCTTCTCCATCACAAAATTTTAGCTTACTTCATCACTAAGACACTAAGTTAAAATACTATTTATAAATGACACATATTTCATATACACAGGTAATAGTTAAAATTATATAATCAGGAACGATAGTATATTTATTCTCCATATTTATTTAATATTATAGTCTAATAGATGTAAACATTTTCAAAATTTTACTTCTTCTCCATCACCAAATTTTACGTTACTTCATCACTAAGAAACTAAGTTAAAAGACTATTAAATAATAACACATATTTCATATACGTTCGTAATAATTAAAACTATATAACGAGGCTAGATAGTATATTTATTTACAATATTCACATTGTATTATGGTATAATAGATGTAAACAATTTCAATATTATTCTTCTTCTCCATCACCAAATTTTAGGTTACTTCATCATTAAGAAACTAAGTTAAAAGAATATTAATTAATGACAAATATTTCATATATGTTTGTTATAATTAAAATTATACAATGAGGCTTGATAGTATATTTATTCACCATATTCATATTTTATTATGGTATAATAGATGTAAACAATTTCAATATTTTTCTTCTTCTCCATCACAAAATTTTAGCTTACTTCATCACTAAGACACTAAGTTAAAATACTATTTATAAATGACACATATTTCATATACACAGGTAACCGTTAAAATTATATAATCAGGAAAGGTAGTAATTTTATTCTCCATATTTATTTTATATTAAGGTCTAATAGATGTAAATAGTTTCAATATTTTACTTCTTCTCCATCACCAAATTTTAGGTTACTTCATCATTAAGAAACTAAGTTAAAATACTAATAAATAATAACACATATTTCATATACGTTCGTAATAATTAAAACTATATAACGAGGCTAGATAGTATATTTATTTACAATATTCACATTGTATTATGGTATAATAGATGTAAACAATTTCAATATTTTTCTTCTTCTCCGTCACCAAATTTTAGGTTACTTCATCACTAAGAAACTAAGTGAAAAGACTATTAAATAATAACACATATTTCATATACGTTCGTAATAATTAAAACTATATAATGAGGCTAGATAGTATATTTATTTACAATATTCACATTGTATTATGGTATAATATATCTGAATTTTTCAATATTTTTCTTCTACTCCATCACAAAATTTTAGCTTACTTCATCACTAAGACACTAAGTTAAAATACTATTTATAAATGACACATATTTCATATACACAGGTAATAGTTAAAATTATATAATCAAGAACGGTAGTATATTTATTCTCCATATTTATTTAATATTATAGTCTAATAGATGTAAACATTTTCAAAATTTTACTTCTTCTCCATCACCAAATTTTAGGTTACTTCATCACTAAGAAACTAAGTTAAAAGACTATTAAATAATAACACATATTTCATATACGTTCGTAATAATTAAAACTATATAACGAGGCTAGATAGTATATTTATTTACAATATTCACATTGTATTATGGTATAATAGATGTAAAAAATTTCAATATTATTCTTCTTCTCCATCACCAAATTTTAGGTTACTTCATAATTAAGAAACTAAGTTAAAAGAATATTAATTAATGACAAATATTTCATATATGTTTGTAATAATTAAAATTATACAATGAGGCTTGATAGTATATTTATTCACCATATTCATATTTTATTATGGTATAATAGATGTAAACAATTTCAATATTTTTCTTCTTCTCCATCACAAAATTTTAGCTTACTTCATCACTAAGACACTAAGTTAAAATACTATTTATAAATGAGACATATTTCATATACACAGGTAACCGTTAAAATTATATAATCAGGAACGATAGTAATTTTATTCTCCATATTTATTTTATATTAAGGTCTAATAGATGTAAATAGTTTCAATATTTTACTTCTTCTCCATCACCAAATTTTAGGTTACTTCATTACTAAGAAACTAAGTTAAAAGACTATTAAATAATAACACATATTTCATATACGTTCGTAATAATTAAAACTATATAACGAGCTTAGATAGTATATTTATTTACAATATTCACATTGTATTATGGTATAATATATCTGAATTTTTCAATATTTTTCTTCTTCTCCATCACAAAATTTTAGGTTACTTCATCACTAAGACACTAAGTTAAAATACTATTTATAAATGACACATATTTCATATACACAGGTAACCGTTAAAATTATATAATCAGGAACGATAGTAATTTTATTCTCCATATTTTTTTTATATTAAGGTCTAATAGATGTAAATAGTTTCAATATTTTACTTCTTCTCCATCACCAAATTTTAGGTTACTTCATCATTAAGAAACTAAGTTAAAATACTAATAAATAATAACACATATTTCATATACGTTCGTAATAATTAAAACTATATAACGAGGCTAGATAGTATATTTATTTACAATATTCACATTGTATTATGGTATAATAGATGTAAACAATTTCAATATTTTTCTTCTTCTCCGTCACCAAATTTTAGGTTACTTCATCACTAAGAAACTAAGTTAAAAGACTATTAAATAATAACACATATTTCATATACGTTCGTAATAATTAAAACTATATAATGAGGCTAGATAGTATATTTATTTAAAATATTCACATTGTATTATGGTAAAATATATCTGAATTTTTCAATATTTTTCTTCTACTCCATCACAAAATTTTAGCTTACTTCATCACTAAGACACTAAGTTAAAATACTATTTATAAATGACACATATTTCATATACACAGGTAATAGTTAAAATTATATAATCAGGAACGGTAGTATATTTATTCTCCATATTTATTTAATATTATAGTCTAATAGATGTAAACATTTTCAAAATTTTACTTCTTCTCCATCACCAAATTTTAGGTTACTTCATCACTAAGAAACTAAGTTAAAAGACTATTAAATAATAACACATATTTCATATACGTTCGTAATAATTAAAACTATATAACGAGCCTAGATAGTATATTTATTTACAATATTCACATTGTATTATGGTATAATAGATGTAAACAATTTCAATATTTTTCTTCTTCTCCGTCACCAAATTTTAGGTTACTTCATCACTAAGAAACTAAGTTAAAAGACTATTAAATAATAACACATATTTCATATAGGTTCGTAATAATTAAAACTATATAATGAGGCTAGATAGTATATTTGTTTACAATATTCACATTGTATTATGGTATAATATATCTGAATTTTTCAATATTTTTCTTCTTCTCCATCACAAAATTTTAGCTTACTTCATCACTAAGACACTAAGTTAAAATACTATTTATAAATGACACATATTTCATATACACAGGTAATAGTTAAAATTATATAATCAGGAACGATAGTATATTTATTCTCCATATTTATTTAATATTATAGTCTAATAGATGTAAACATTTTCAAAATTTTACTTCTTCTCCATCACCAAATTTTAGGTTACTTCATCACTAAGAAACTAAGTTAAAAGACTATTAAATAATAACACATATTTCATATACGTTCGTAATAATTAAAACTATATAACGAGGCTAGATAGTATATTTATTTACAATATTCACATTGTATTATGGTATAATAGATGTAAACAATTTCAATATTATTCTTCTTCTCCATCACCAAATTTTAGGTTACTTCATCATTAAGAAACTAAGTTAAAAGAATATTAATTAATGACAAATATTTCATATATGTTTGTAATAATTAAAATTATACAATGAGGCTTGATAGAATATTTATTCACCATATTCATATTTTATTATGGTATAATAGATGTAAACAATTTCAATATTTTCTTCTTCTCCATCACAAAATTTTAGCTTACTTCATCACTAAGACACTAAGTTAAAATACTATTTATAAATGACACATATTTCATATACACAGGTAACCGTTAAAATTATATAATCAGGAACGAAAGTAATTTTATTCTCCATATTTATTTTATATTAAGGTCTAATAGATGTAAATATTTTAAATATTTTACTTCTTCTCCATCACCAAATTTTAGGTTACTTCATCATTAAGAAACTAAGTTAAAATACTAATAAATAATAACACATATTTCATATACGTTCGTAATAATTAAAACTATATAACGAGGCTAGATAGTATATTTATTTACAATATTCACATTGTATTATGGTATAATAGATGTAAACAATTTCAATATTTTTCTTCTTCTCCGTCACCAAATTTTAGGTTACTTCATCACTAAGAAACTAAGTTAAAAGACTATTAAATAATAACACATATTTCATATACGTTCGTAATAATTAAAACTATATAACGAGCTTAGATAGTATATTTATTTACAATATTCACATTGTATTATGGTATAATATATCTGAATTTTTCAATATTTTTCTTCTTCTCCATCACAAAATTTTAGGTTACTTCATCACTAAGACACTAAGTTAAAATACTATTTATAAATGACACATATTTCATATACACAGGTAACCGTTAAAATTATATAATCAGGAACGATAGTAATTTTATTCTCCATATTTTTTTTATATTAAGGTCTAATAGATGTAAATAGTTTCAATATTTTACTTCTTCTCCATCACCAAATTTTAGGTTACTTCATCATTAAGAAACTAAGTTAAAATACTAATAAATAATAACACATATTTCATATACGTTCGTAATAATTAAAACTATATAACGAGGCTAGATAGTATATTTATTTACAATATTCACATTGTATTATGGTATAATAGATGTAAACAATTTCAATATTTTTCTTCTTCTCCGTCACCAAATTTTAGGTTACTTCATCACTAAGAAACTAAGTTAAAAGACTATTAAATAATAACACATATTTCATATACGTTCGTAATAATTAAAACTATATAATGAGGCTAGATAGTATATTTATTTAAAATATTCACATTGTATTATGGTAAAATATATCTGAATTTTTCAATATTTTTCTTCTACTCCATCACAAAATTTTAGCTTACTTCATCACTAAGACACTAAGTTAAAATACTATTTATAAATGACACATATTTCATATACACAGGTAATAGTTAAAATTATATAATCAGGAACGGTAGTATATTTATTCTCCATATTTATTTAATATTATAGTCTAATAGATGTAAACATTTTCAAAATTTTACTTCTTCTCCATCACCAAATTTTAGGTTACTTCATCACTAAGAAACTAAGTTAAAAGACTATTAAATAATAACACATATTTCATATACGTTCGTAATAATTAAAACTATATAACGAGCCTAGATAGTATATTTATTTACAATATTCACATTGTATTATGGTATAATAGATGTAAACAATTTCAATATTTTTCTTCTTCTCCGTCACCAAATTTTAGGTTACTTCATCACTAAGAAACTAAGTTAAAAGACTATTAAATAATAACACATATTTCATATAGGTTCGTAATAATTAAAACTATATAATGAGGCTAGATAGTATATTTGTTTACAATATTCACATTGTATTATGGTATAATATATCTGAATTTTTCAATATTTTTCTTCTTCTCCATCACAAAATTTTAGCTTACTTCATCACTAAGACACTAAGTTAAAATACTATTTATAAATGACACATATTTCATATACACAGGTAATAGTTAAAATTATATAATCAGGAACGGTAGTATATTTATTCTCCATATTTATTTAATATTATAGTCTAATAGATGTAAACATTTTCAAAATTTTACTTCTTCTCCATCACCAAATTTTAGGTTACTTCATCACTAAGAAACTAAGTTAAAAGACTATTAAATAATAACACATATTTCATATACGTTCGTAATAATTAAAACTATATAACGAGGCTAGATAGTATATTTATTTACAATATTCACATTGTATTATGGTATAATAGATGTAAACAATTTCAATATTATTCTTCTTCTCCATCACCAAATTTTAGGTTACTTCATAATTAAGAAACTAAGTTAAAAGAATATTAATTAATGAAAAATATTTCATATATGTTTGTAATAATTAAAATTATACAATGAGGCTTGATAGTGTATTTATTCACCATATTAATATTTTATTATGGTATAATAGATGTAAACAATTTCAATATTTTTCTTCTTCTCCATCAAAAAATTTTAGCTTACTTCATCACTAAGACACTAAGTTAAAATACTATTTATAAATGACACATATTTCATATACACAGGTAACCGTTAAAATTATATAATCAGGAACGATAGTAATTTTATTCTCCATATTTATTTTATATTAAGGTCTAATAGATGTAAATAGTTTCAATATTTTACTTCTTCTCCATCACCAAATTTTAGGTTACTTCATTACTAAGAAACTAAGTTAAAAGACTATTAAATAATAACACATATTTCATATACGTTCGTAATAATTAAAACTATATAACGAGGCTAGATAGTATATTTATTTACAATATTCACATTGTATTATGGTATAATATATCTGAATTTTTCAATATTTTTCTTCTTCTCCATCACAAAATTTTAGGTTACTTCATCACTAAGACACTAAGTTAAAATACTATTTATAAATGACACATATTTCATATACACAGGTAACCGTTAAAATTATATAATCAGGAACTATAGTAATTTTATTCTCCATATTTATTTTATATTAAGGTCTAATAGATGTAAATAGTTTCAATATTTTACTTCTTCTCCATCACCAAATTTTAGGTTACTTCATCATTAAGAAACTAAGTTAAAATACTAATAAATAATATAACATATTTCATATACGTTCGTAATAATTAAAACTATATAACGAGGCTAGATAGTATATTTATTTACAATATTCACATTGTATTATGGTATAATAGATGTAAACAATTTCAATATTTTTCTTCTTCTCCGTCACCAAATTTTAGGTTACTTCATCACTAAGAAACTAAGTTAAAAGACTATTAAATAATAACACATATTTCATATACGTTCGTAATAATTAAAACTATATAATGAGGCTAGATAGTATATTTATTTACAATATTCACATTGTATTATGGTAAAATATATCTGAATTTTTCAATATTTTTCTTCTACTCCATCACAAAATTTTAGCTTACTTCATCACTAAGACACTAAGTTAAAATACTATTTATAAATGACACATATTTCATATACACAGGTAATAGTTAAAATTATATAATCAGGAACGGTAGTATATTTATTCTCCATATTTATTTAATATTATAGTCTAATAGATGTAAACATTTTCAAAATTTTACTTCTTCTCCATCACCAAATTTTAGGTTACTTCATCACTAAAAAACTAAGTTAAAAGACTATTAAATAATAACACATATTTCATATACGTTCGTAATAATTAAAACTATATAACGAGGCTAGATAGTATATTTATTTACAATATTCACATTGTATTATGGTATAATAGATGTAAACAATTTCAATATTATTCTTCTTCTCCATCACCAAATTTTAGGTTACTTCATCATTAAGAAACTAAGTTAAAAGAATATTAATTAATGACAAATATTTCATATATGTTCGTAATAATTAAAATTATACAATGAGGCTTGATAGTATATTTATTCACCATATTCATATTTTATTATGGTATAATAGATGTAAACAATTTCAATATTTTTCTTCTTCTCCATCACAAAATTTTAGTTTACTTCATCACTAAGACACTAAGTTAAAATACTTTTTATAAATGACAGATATTTCATATACACAGGTAACAGTTAAAATTATATAATCAGGAACGATAGTAATTTTATTCTCCATATTTATCTTATATTAAGGTCTAATAGATGTAAATAGTTTCAATATTTTACTTCTTCTCCATCACCAAATTTTAGGTTACTTCATCACTAAGAAACTAAGTTAAAAGACTATTAAATAATAAACACATATTTCATATACGTTCGTAATAATTAAAACTATATAATGAGGCTAGATAGTATATTTATTTACAATATTCACATTGTATTATGGTATAATATATCTGAATTTTTCAATATTTTTCTTCTTCTCCATCACAAAATTTTAGGTTACTTCATCACTAAGACACTAAGTTAAAATACTATTTATAAATGACACATATTTCATATACACGGGTAATAGTTAAAATTATATAATCAAGAACGATAGTATATTTATTCTCCATATTTATTTAATATTATAGTCTACTAGATGTAAACATTTTCAAAATTTTACTTCTTCTCCATCACCAAATTTTAGGTTACTTCATCACTAAGAAACTAAGTTAAAAGACTATTAAATAATAACACATATTTCATATACGTTCGTAATAATTAAAACTATATAACGAGGCTAGATAGTATATTTATTTACAATATTCACATTGTATTATGGTATAATAGATGTAAACAATTTCAATATTATTCTTCTTCTCCATCATCAAATTTTAGGTTACTTCATCATTAAGAAACTATGTTAAAAGAATATTAATTAATGACAAATATTTCATATATGTTCGTAATAATTAAAATTATACAATGAGGCTTTATAGTATATTTATTCACAATATTCATATTTTATTATGGTATAATAGATGTAAACAATTTCAATATTTTTCTTCTTCTCCATCACAAAATTTTAGCTTACTTCATCACTAAGACACTAAGTTAAAATACTATTTATAAATGACACATATTTCATATACACAGGTAACCGTTAAAATTATATAATCAGGAACGATAGTAATTTTATTCTCCATATTTATTTTATATTAAGGTCTAATAGATGTAAATAGTTTCAATATTTTACTTCTTCTCCATCACCAAATTTTAGGTTACTTCATCACTAAGAAACTAAGTTAAAAGACTATTAAATAATAACACATATTTCATATACGTTCATAATGATTAAAACTATATAACGAGGCTAGATAGTATATTTATTTACAATATTCACATTGTATTATGGTATAATAGATGTAAACAATTTCAATATATTTCTTCTTCTCCATGACCAAATTTTAGGTTACTTCATCACTAAGACACTAAGTTAAAATACTATTTATAAATGACAAATATTTCATATACACGGGTAATAGTTAAAATTATATAATCAGGAACGATAGTAATTTTATTCTCCATATTTATTTTATATTAAGGTCTAATAGATGTAAATAGTTTCAATATTTTACTTCTTCTCCATCACAAAATTTTAGGTTACTTCATCACTAAGAAACTGAGTTAAAAGACTATTAAATAATAACACATATTTCATATACGTTCGTAATAATTAAAACTATATAACGAGGTTAGATAGTATATTTATTTACAATATTAACATTGTATTATGGTATAATAGATGTTAACAATTTCAATATATTTCTTCTTCTCCATGACCAAATTTTAGGTTACTTCATCACTAAGTAACTAAGTTAAAAGACTATTAATTAATGACAAATATTTCATATACGTTCGTAATAATTAAATCTATATAATGAGGCTAGATAGTATATTTATTTACAATATTCACATTGTATTATGGTATAATATATCTGAATTTTCAATATTTTTCTTCTTCTCCATCACAAAATTTTAGCTTACTTCATCACTAAGACACTAAGTTAAAATACTATTTATAAATGACACATATTTCATATACACAGGTAATAGTTAAAATTATATAATCAGGAACGATAGTATATTTATTCTCCATATTTATTTAATATTATAGTCTAATAGATGTAAACATTTTCAAAATTTTATTTCTTCTCCGTCACCAAATTTTAGTTTACTTCATCACTAAGAAAGTAAGTTAAAAGACTATTAAATAATAACACATATTTCATATACGTTCGTAATAATTAAAACTATATAATGAGGCTAGATAGTATATTTATTTACAATATACACATTATATTATGGTATAATAGATGTAAACAATTTCAATATATTTCTTCTTCTCCATCACCAAATTTTAGGTTACTTCATCACTAAGAAACTAAGTTAAAAGACTATTAAATAATAACAAATATTTCATATACGTTTGTAATAATTAAAACTATATAATGAGGCTAGATAGTATATTTATTTACAATATTCACATTGTATTATGGTATAATATATCTGAATTTTTCAATATTTTTCTTCTTCTCCATCACAAACTTTTAGCTTACTTCATCACTAAGACACTAAGTTAAAATACTATTTATAAATGACACATATTTCATATACACAGGTAATAGTTAAAATTATAAAATCAGGAACAATAAAATACTTATTCTCCATATTTATTTTATATTATGGTCTAAAAGATGTAAATAGTTTCAATATTTTCCTTCTTCTCCATCACCAAATTTTAGGTTACTTCATCACTAAGAAACTAAGTTAAAAGACTATTAAATAATAACACATATTTCATATACGTTCGTAATAATTAAAATTATATAATGAGGCTAGATAGTATATTTATTTACAATATTCACATTGTATTATGGTATAATAGATGTAAACAATTTCAATATTTTTCTTCTTCTCCATCACCAAATTTTAGGTTACTTCATCACTAAGAAACTAAGTTAAAAGACTATTAAATAATAACACATATTTCATATACCTTCGTAATAATTAAAACTATATAATGAGGCTAGATATTATATTTATTTACAATATTCACATTGTATTACGGTATAATATATCTGAATTTTTCAATATTTTTCTTCTTCTCCATCACAAAATTTTAGCTTACTTCATCACTAAGACACTAAGTTAAAATACTATTTATAAATGACACATATTTCATATACACAGGTAATAGTTAAAATTATATAATTAGGAACGATAGTATATTTATTCTCCATATTTATTTAATATTATAGTCTGATAGATGTAAACATTTTCAAAATTTTACTTCTTCTCCATTACCAAATTTTAGGTTACTTCATCACTAAGAAACTAAGTTAAAAGACTATAGTAAATGACATAGATTTCATATACGTTCGTAATAATTAAAACTATGTAATGAGGTTAGATAGTAAATTTATTCACCTATTCACATTATATTATGGTATAATAGATGTAAACAATTTCAATATTATTCTTCTTATCCATCACCAAATTTTAGGTTACTTCATCACTAAGAAACTAAGTTAAAAGACTATTAATTAATGACATATATTTCATATAAGTTTGTAATAATTAAAACTGTATAATGAGGCTAGACAGTATATTTATTCGCCATATTCACATTGTATTATGGTATAATAGATGTAAACAATTTCAATATTATTCTTGTTATCTATCACCAAATTTTAGCATCACTAAGAAACTAAGTTAAAAGACTGTTAATCAATGACATATATTTCATATACGCTCGTAATAGTTAAAACTATATAATGAGGTTAGATAGTAAATTTATTCACCATATTCACATTGTATTATGGTATAATACATCAAAACAATTTCAATATTATTATTTTTATCCATCACCAAATTTTAGGTTACTTCATCACTAAGAAACTAAGTTAAAAGACTATTAATTTATGACTTATATTCCATATACGTTCATAATAATTAAACCTATATAATGAGGTTAGATAGTAAATTTATTCACCATATTCACATTGTATTATGGTATAATAGATTTAAACAATTTCTATATTATTCTTCTTATCCATCACCAAATTTTAGGTTACTTCATCACTAAGAAACTAAGTTAAAAGACTATTAGTTAATGACATATAATTTATATACATTCGTAATAACTAAAACTACATAATGAGGTTAGATAGTAAATTTATTCACCATATTCACATTTTATTATGGTATAATACATGTAAATAATTTCAATATTATTCTTCTTATCCATAACCAAAGTTTAGGTTACTTCATCACTAAGAAACTAAGTTAAAAAACTATTAACTTATGACATATATTTCATATACGTTCATAATAATTGAAATTATATATTGAGGTTAAATAGTAAATTTATTCACCACATTCAAATTGTATTATGGTATAATACATGTAAACAATTTCAATATTATTCTTCTTATCCATCACCAAATTTTAGGTTACTTCATCACTAAGAAACTAAGTTAAAAGACTATTAATTAATGATATATATTTCATATACGTTTGTAATAATTAAAACTATATAATGAGGCTAGATAGTATATTTATTCACCATATTCACATTGTATTACGGTATAATAGTCGTAAACAATTTCAATATTATTATTCTTATCCATTACCAAATTTTAGGTTACTTTATCACTAAGAAACGAAGTTAAAAGACTATAGTAAATGACATATATTTCATATACATTCGTAATAATTAAAACTATATAATGAGGTTAGATAGTAAATTTATTCACCATATTCACATTATATTATGGTATAATAGATGTAAACAATTTCAATATTATTCTTCTTATCCATCACCAAATTTTAGGTTACTTCATCACTAAGAAACTAAGTTAAAAGACTATTAATTAATGACATATATTTCATATAAGTTTGTAATAATTAAAACTGTATAATGAGGCTAGACAGTATATTTATTCGCCATATTCACATTGTATTATGGTATAATAGATGTAAACAATTTCAATATTATTCTTGTTATCTATCACCAAATTTTAGCATCACTAAGAAACTAAGTTAAAAGACTGTTAATCAATGACATATATTTCATATACGCTCATAATAGTTAAAACTATATAATGAGGTTAGATAGTAAATTTATTCACCATATTCACATTGTATTATGGTATAATACATCAAAACAATTTAAATATTATTCTTTTTATCCATCACCAAATTTTAGGTTACTTCATCACTAAGAAACTAAGTTAAAAGACTATTAATTTATGACTTATATTCCATATACGTTCATAATAATTAAACCTATATAATGAGGTTAGATAGTAAATTTATTCACCATATTCACATTGTATTATGGTATAATAGATTTAAACAATTTCTATATTATTCTTCTTGTCCATCACCAAATATTAGGTTACTTCATCACTAAGAAACTAAGTTAAAAGACTATTAGTTAATGACATATAATTTATATACATTCGTAATAACTAAAACTACATAATAAGGTTAGATAGTAAATTTATTCACCATATTCACATTTTATTATGGTATAATACATGTAAATAATTTCAATATTATTCTTCTTATCCATAACCAAAGTTTAGGTTACTTCATCACTAAGAAACTAAGTTAAAAAACTATTAACTTATGACATATATTTCATATACGTTCATAATAATTGAAATTATATATTGAGGTTAAATAGTAAATTTATTCACCACATTCACATTGTATTATGGTATAATACATGTAAACAATTTCAATATTATTCTTCTTATCCATCACCAAATTTTAGGTTACTTCATCACTAAGAAACTAAGTTAAAAGACTATTAATTAATGATATATATTTCATATACGTTTGTAATAATTAAAACTATATAATGAGGCTAGATAGTATATTTATTCACCATATTCACATTGTATTACGGTATAATAGTCGTAAACAATTTCAATATTATTATTCTTATCCATTACCAAATTTTAGGTTACTTCATCACTAAGAAACTAAGTTAAAAGACTATAGTAAATGACATATATTTCATATACGTTCGTAATAATTAAAACTATGTAATGAGGTTAGATAGTAAATTTATTCACCTATTCACATTATATTATGGTATAATAGATGTAAACAATTTCAATATTATTCTTCTTATCCATCACCAAATTTTAGGTTACTTCATCACTAAGAAACTAAGGTAAAAGACTACTAATTAATGACATATATTTCATATACGTTCGTAATAATTAAAACTATATAATGAGGCTAGATCGTATAATTATTCACCATATTCAAATTGTATTATGGTATAATAGATGTAAACAATTTAAATATTATTCTTGTTATCCATCACCAAATTTTAGCATCACTAAGAAACTAAGTTAAAAGACTATTAATCAATGACATATATTTCATATACGCTCGTAATAGTTAAAACTATATAATGAGGTTAGATAGTAAATTTATTCACCATATTCAGATTGTATTATGGTATAATACATCTAAACAATTTCAATATTCTTCTTCTTATCCATCACCAAATTTTAGGTTACTTCATCATTAAGAAACTAAGTTAAAAGACTATTAATTTATGACTTATATTCCATATACGTTCATAATAATTAAAACTATATAAGGAGGTTAGATAGTAAATTTATTCACCATATTCAAATTGTATTATGTTATAATAGATGCAAACAATTTCGATATTATTCTTCTTGTCCATCACCATATTTTAGGTTACTTCACTAAGAAACTAAGTTAAAAGACTATTAGTTAATGACATATATTTTATATACATTTGTAATAACTAAAACTACATAATAAGGTTAGATAGTAAATTTATTCACCATATTCACATTGTATTATGGTATAATACATGTAAACAATTTCAATATTATTCTTCTTATCCATAACCATAGTTTAGGTTACTTCATCACTAAGAAACTAAGTTAAAAAACTATTAACTTATGACATATATTTCGTATACGTTCATAATAATTGAAATTATATGTTGAGGTTAAATAGTAAATTTATTCACCATATTCAAATTGTATTATGGTATAATACATGTAAACAATTTCAATATTATTATTCTTATCCATCACCAAATTTTAGGTTACTTCATCACTAAGAAACTAAGTTAAAAGACTATTAATTAATGATATATATTTCATATACGTTTGTAATAATTAAAACTATATAATGAGGCTAGATAATATATTTATTTACCATATTCACATTGTATTACGGTATAATAGACGTAAACAATTTCAATATTATTATTCTTATCCATTACCAAATTTTAGGTTACTTCATCACTAAGAAACTAAGTTAAAAGACTATAGTAAATGACATATATTTCATATACGTTCGTAATAATTAAAACTATATAATGAGGTTAGATAGTAAATTTATTCACCATATTCACATTATATTATGGTATAATAGATGTAAACAATTTCAATATTATTCTTCTTATCCATCACCAAATTTTAGGTTACTTCATCACTAAGAAACTAAGTTAAAATACTATTAATTAATGACATATATTTCATATACGTTCGTAATAATTAAAACTATATAATGAGGCTAGATAGTATATTTATTCACCATATTCACATTATATTTTGGTATAATAGATGTAAACAATTTCAATATTATTCTTCTTATCCATCACCAGATTTTAGGTTACTTAATCACTAAGAAACTAAGGTAAAAGACTATTAATTAATGACATATATTTCATATACGTTCGTAATATTTAAAACTATATAATGAGGCTAGATAGTATAATTATTAACCATATTCACATTGTATTATGGTATAATAGATGTAAACAATTTCAATATTATTCTTGTTATCCATCACCAAATTTTAACATCACTAAGAAACTAAGTTAAAAGACTATTAATCAATGACATATATTTCATATACGCTCGTAATAGTTAAAACTATATAATGAGGTTAGATAGTAAATTTATTCACCATATTCACATTGTATTATGGTATAATACATCTAAATAATTTCAATATTATTCTTCTTATCCATCACCAAATTTTAGGTTACTTCATCACTAAGAAACTAAGGTAAAAGACTACTAATTAATGACATATATTTCATATACGTTCGTAATAATTAAAACTATATAATGAGGCTAGATATTATAATTATTCACCATATTCAAATTGCATTATGGTATAATAGATGTAAACAATTTAAATATTATTCTTGTTATCCATCACCAAATTTTAACATCACTAAGAAACTAAGTTAAAAGACTATTAATCAATGACATATATTTCATATACGCTCGTAATAGTTAAAACTATATAATGAGGTTAGATAGTAAATTTATTCACCATATTCAGATTGTATTATGGTATAATACATCTAAACAATTTCAATATTCTTCTTCTTATCCATCACCAAATTTTAGGTTACTTCATCACTAAGAAACTAAGTTAAAAGACTATTAATTTATGACTTATATTCCATATACGTTCATAATAATTAAAACTATATAAGGAGGTTAGATAGTAATTTTATTCACCATATTCAAATTGTATTATGTTATAATAGATGCAAACAATTTCGATATTATTCTTCTTGTCCATCACCGTATTTTAGGTTACTTCATCACTAAGAAACTAAGTTAAAAGACTATTAGTTAATGACATATATTTTATATACATTCGTAATAACTAAAACTACATAATGAGGTTAGATAGTAAATTTATTCACCATATTCACATTGTATTATGGTATAATACATGTAAACAATTTCAATATTATTCTTCTTATCCATAACCATAGTTTAGGTTACTTCATCACTACGAAACTAAGTTAAAAGACTATAGTAAATGACATATATTTCATATACGTTCGTAATAATTAAAACTATATAATGAGGTTAGATAGTAAATTTATTCACCATATTCACATTATATTATGGTATAATAGATGTAAACAATTTCAATATTATTCTTCTTATCCATCACTAAATTTTAGGTTACTTCATCACTAAGAAACTAAGTTAAAAGACTATTAATTAATGACATATATTTCATATACGTTCGTAATAATTAAAACTATATAATGAGGCTAGATAGTATATTTATTCACCATATTCACATTATATTTTGGTATAATAGATGTAAACAATTTCAATATTATTCTTCTTATCCATCACCGGATTTTAGGTTACTTAATCACTAAGAAACTAAGGTAAAAGACTATTAATTAATGACATATATTTCATATACGTTCGTAATATTTAAAACTATATAATGAGGCTAGATAGTATAATTATTAACCATATTCACATTGTATTATGGTATAATAGATGTAAACAATTTCAATATTATTCTTGTTATCCATCACAAAATTTTAACATCACTAAGAAACTAAGTTAAAAGACTATTAATCAATGACATATATTTCATATACGCTCGTAATAGTTAAAACTATATAATGAGGTTAGATAGTAAATTTATTCACCATATTCACATTGTATTATGGTATAATACATCTAAATAATTTCAATATTATTCTTCTTATCCATCACCAAATTTTAGGTTACTTCATCACTAAGAAACTAAGGTAAAAGACTACTAATTAATGACATATATTTCATATACGTTCGTAATAATTAAAACTATATAATGAGGCTAGATAGTATAATTATTCACCATATTCAAATTGTATTATGGTATAATAGATGTAAACAATTTAAATATTATTCTTGTTATCCATCACCAAATTTTAGCATCACTAAGAAACTAAGTTAAAAGACTATTAATCAATGACATATATTTCATATACGCTCGTAATAGTTAAAACTATATAATGAGGTTAGATAGTAAATTTATTCACCATATTCATATTGTATTATGGTATAATACATCTAAACAATTTCAATATTCTTCTTCTTATCCATCACCAAATTTTAGGTTACTTCATCACTAAGAAACTAAGTTAAAAGACTATTAATTTATGACTTATATTCCATATACGTTCATAATAATTAAAACTATATAAGGAGGTTAGATAGTAAATTTATTCACCATATTCAAATTGTATTATGTTATAATAGATGCAAACAATTTCGATATTATTCTTCTTGTCCATCACCGTATTTTAGGTTACTTCATCACTAAGAAACTAAGTTAAAAGACTATTAGTTAATGACATATATTTTATATACATTCTTAATAACTAAAACTACATAATGAGGTTAGATAGTAAATTTATTCACCATATTCACATTGTATTATGGTATAATACATGTAAACAATTTCAATATTATTCTTCTTATCCATAACCATAGTTTAGGTTACTTCATCACTAAGAAACTAAGTTAAAAGACTATAGTAAATGACATATATTTCATATACGTTCGTAATAATTAAAAATATATAATGAGGTTAGATAGTAAATTTATTCACCATATTCACATTATATTATGGTATAATAGATGTAAACAATTTCAATATTATTCTTCTTATCCATCACCAAATTTTAGGTTACTTCATCACTAAGAAACTAAGTTAAAAGACTATTAATTAATGACATATATTTCATATACGTTCGTAATAATTAAAACTATATAATGAGGCTAGATAGTATATTTATTCACCATATTCACATTATATTTTGGTATAATAGATGTAAACAATTTCAATATTATTCTTCTTATCCATCACCGGATTTTAGGTTACTTAATCACTAAGAAACTAAGGTAAAAGACTATTAATTAATGACATATATTTCATATACGTTCGTAATATTTAAAACTATATAATGAGGCTAGATAGTATAATTATTAACCATATTCACATTGTATTATGGTATAATAGATGTAAACAATTTCAATATTATTCTTGTTATCCATCACCAAATTTTAACATCACTAAGAAACTAAGTTAAAAGACTATTAATCAATGACATATATTTCATATACGCTCGTAATAGTTAAAACTATATAATGAGGTTAGATAGTAAATTTATTCACCATATTCACATTGTATTATGGTATAATACATCTAAATAATTTCAATATTATTCTTCTTATCCATCACCAAATTTTAGGTTACTTCATCACTAAGAAACTAAGGTAAAAGACTACTAATTAATGACATATATTTCATATACGTTTGTAATAATTAAAACTATATAATGAGGCTAGATAGTATAATTGTTCACCATATTCAAATTGTATTATGGTATAATAGATGTAAACAATTTAAATATTATTCTTGTTATCCATCACCAAATTTTAGCATCACTAAGAAACTAAGTTAAAAGACTATTAATCAATGACATATATTTCAATTACGCTCGTAATAGTTAAAACTATATAATGAGGTTAGATAGTAAATTTATTCACCATATTCAGATTGTATTATGGTATAATACATCTAAACAATTTCAATATTCTTCTTCTTATCCATCACCAAATTTTAGGTTACTTCATCACTAAGAAACTAAGTTAAAAGACTATTAATTTATGACTTATATTCCATATACGTTCATAATAATTAAAACTATATAAGGAGGTTAAATAGTAAATTTATTCACCATATTCAAATTGTATTATGTTATAATAGATGCAAACAATTTCGATATTATTCTTCTTGTCCATCACCATATTTTAGGTTACTTCATCACTAAGAAACTAAGTTAAAAGACTATTAGTTAATGACATATATTTTATATACATTCGTAATAACTAAAACTACATAATGAGGTTAGATAATAAATTTATTCACCATATTCACATTGTATTATGGTATAATACATGTAAACAATTTCAATATTATTCTTCTTATCCATAACCATAGTTTAGGTTACTTCATCACTAAGAAACTAAGTTAAAAAACTATTAACTTATGACATATATTTCGTATACGTTCATAATAATTGAAATTATATGTTGAGGTTAAATAGTAAATTTATTCACCATATTCACATTGTATTATGGTATAATACATGTAAACAATTTCAATATTATTATTCTTATCCATCACCAAATTTTAGGTTACTTCATCACTAAGAAACTAAGTTAAAAGACTATTAATTTATGACTTATATTCCATATACGTTCATAATAATTAAAACTATATAAGGAGGTTAGATAGTAAATTTATTCACCATATTCAAATTGTATTATGTTATAATAGATGCAAACAATTTCGATATTATTCTTCTTGTCCATCACCATATTTTAGGTTACTTCATCACTAAGAAACTAAGTTAAAAGATTATTAGTTAATGACATATATTTCATATACGTTCGTAATAATTAAAACTATATAATGAGGTTAGATAGTAAATTTATTCACCATATTCACATTATATTATGGTATAATAGATGTAAACAATTTCAATATTATTCTTCTTATCCATCACCAAATTTTAGGTTACTTCATCACTAAGAAACTAAGTTAAAAGACTATTAATTAATGACATATATTTCATATACGTTCGTAATAATTAAAACTATATAATGAGGCTAGATAGTATATTTATTCACCATATTCACATTATATTTTGGTATAATAGATGTAAACAATTTCAATATTATTCTTCTTATCCATCACCAGATTTTAGGTTACTTAATCACTAAGAAACTAAGGTAAAAGACTATTAATTAATGACATATATTTCATATACATTCGTAATATTTAAAACTATATAATGAGGCTAGATAGTATAATTATTAACCATATTCACATTGTATTATGGTATAATAGATGTAAACAGTTTCAATATTATTCTTGTTATCCATCACCAAATTTTAACATCACTAAGAAACTAAGTTAAAAGACTATTAATCAATGACATATATTTCATATACGCTCGTAATAGTTAAAACTATATAATGAGGTTAGATAGTAAATTTATTCACCATATTCACATTGTATTATGGTATAATACATCTAAATAATTTCAATATTATTCTTCTTATCCATCACCAAATTTTAGGTTACTTCATCACTAAGAAACTAAGTTAAAATACTATTAATCAATGACATATATTTCATATACGCTCGTAATAGTTAAAACTATATAATGTGGCTAGATAGTAAATTTATTCACCATATTCACATTATATTATGGTATAATATATGTAAACAATTTCGATATTATTCTTCTTATCCATCACCAAATTTTAGGTTACTAGATCACTAAGAAACTAAGTTAAAAGACTATTAGTTAATGACATATATTTTATATACATTCGTAATAACTAAAACTACATAATGAGGTTAGAGAGTAAATTTATTCACCATATTCACATTGTATTATGGTATAATACATGTAAACAATTTCAATATTATTCTTCTTATCCATAACCAAAGTTTAAGTTACTTCATCACTAAGAAACTAAGTTAAAAAACTATTAAATTATGACATATATTTTGTATACGTTCATAATAATTGAAATTATATATTGAGGTTAAATAGTAAATTTATTCACCATATTCACATTGTATTATGGTATAATACATGTAAACAATTTCAATATTATTCTTCTTATCCATCACCAAATTTTAGGTTACTTCATCACTAAGAATCTAAGTTAAAAGACTATTAATTAATGATATATATTTCATATACGTTTGTAATAATTAAAACTATATAATGAGGCTAGATAGTATATTTATTCACCATATTCACATTGTATTACGGTATAATAGACGTAAACAATTTCAATATTATTATTCTTATCCGTTACCAAATTTTAGGTTACTTCATCACTAAGAAACTAAGTTAAAAGACTATAATAAATGACATATATTTCATATACGTTCGTAATAATTAAAACTATATAATGAGGTTAGATAGTAAATTTATTCACCATATTCACATTATATTATGGTATAATAGATGTAAACAATTTCAATATTATTCTTCTTATCCATCACCAAATTTTAGGTTACTTCATCACTAAGAAACCAAGTTAAAAGACTATTAATTAATGACATATATTTCATATACGTTCGTAATAATTAAAACTATATAATGAGGCTAGATAGTATAACTATTCACCATATTCACATTGTATTATGGTATAATACATCTAAACAATTTCAATATTATTCTTGTTATCCATCACCAAATTTTAGCATCACTAAGAAACTAAGTTAAAAGACTATTAATCAATGACATATATTTCATATACGCCCAGAATAGTTAAAACTATATAATGAGGTTATATAGTAAATTTATTCACCATATTCACATTGTATGATGGTATAATACATCTAAACAATTTCAATATTATTCTTCTTATCCATCACCAAATTTTAGGTTACTTCATCACTAAAAAACTAAGTTAAAAGACTATGAATCAATGACATATATTTCAAATACGCTCGTAATAGTTAAAACTATATAATTAGGTTAGATAGTAAATTTATTCACCATATTCACATTGTATTATGGTATAATATATGTAAACAATTTCGATATTATTCTTCTTATCCATCACCAAATTTTACGTTACTTCATCACTAAGAAACTAAGTTAAAAGACTATTAGTTAATTACATATATTTTATATACATTCGTAATAACTAAAACTACATAATGAGGTTAGACAGTAAATTTATTCACCATATTCACATTGTATTATGGTATAATACATGTAAACAATTTCAATATTATTCTTCTTATCCATAACCAAAGTTTAGGTTACTGCATCACTAAGAAACTAAGTTAAAAAACTATTAACTTATGACATATATTTCGTATACGTTCATAATAATTGAAATTATATATTGAGGTTAAATATTAAATTTATTCACCATATTCACATTGTATTATGGTATAATACATGTAAAAAATTTCAATATTCTTCTTCTTATCCATCACCAAATTTTAGGTTACTTCATCACTAAGAAACTAAGTTAAAAGACTATTAATTAATGATATATATTTCATATACGTTTGTAATAATTAAAAATATATAATGAGGCTAGATAGTATATTTATTCTCCATATTCACATTTATTACGGTATAATAGACGTAAACAATTTCAATATTATTAT